>JALBZD010000457.1:0-26531 GCA_038050675.1 Globisporangium cylindrosporum | reverse complement strand
GCCGCAAGATAATGGAGACCGGCTCCGGAAGCGGTTCGAGGAGCTATTGGGAAGCGGAGCAGACACGATCGCCGCGATCGGGGATTGGAGCCAGAGGCAGCACCGCAGGTTCAAGGAGCCCGTCAAGGGCAAGGGCTTTAGGACGATGTTTTGGAAGGCGGGCTACGACGTGTGCCTGGTCAATGAGTTCCGCATCAGCAGTAGATGCAGCGCGTGCGAACAGGACAAGTGCGAGACGTTCCGGTCGGGAATGCGAGAACCCTCGACCCATTCATCCTTGAGCCGCTTTCGTCATCCCACAAAACCGCACGCATACTCTTCTCTATTATCAGTTTTCGCGAAAGTTTAATGCACTGCGAGACATACCGTCTAGGTGGAGAGGGTCACGTCCCTCTCTGGCGCAAAGTAGATCCGAAAGAACACGTAGAACGCAAAGAGCGCCATAATGTACGCAACCATGAGGTAGATCGCGGTCTTGGACATGGGCTTCTCCTCCGAGTCGTGGTGGATCCCGGCCTGCACCTGCAACACGCCGCTCGCGTTCATGGTGAACGTCACCGGGTGCGCGAACTCGCCCGCTCGGCCAATCTTGTCGCGTGGCAGCACGAAGTTGAAGTAGCAGATGTGGTCGTTCTCCTTCGCGACCTTCTGCTCGCCCTCGTACACCTCGACCGTGAGTCCGCGCTGGTTGTCCTCGAACGTCTGGAAGTATTTGGTAAGCGACACGGGAATGCGCGAGTTCTTCGGGATGATCACTTCCATGGTGCCGTCGTGGGTTTCGAGTCCGATCGGCAGCGGGATCACGTCCATCATGAGCACGTCACGGAACACGCGGCGATCCATGCCGCTCAGGATCGCCGCCTGGATCGCCGCGCCTTCGCACACCACTTCGTCGGCGTTTACAGACATGCAAAGTTCCTGTAGAAGCATGGGCACAAGCAACGCCATTAGTACGGCAAGTCCAGTCTGAAGAACTTGCTCACACCCGTTTGGAGGCAAACTCTCACCTTCCCGTCAAAGAACTCGGAGATCTTGGTGCGCAGGATCGGGATGCGCGTAGAGCCGCCCACCATCACCACTTCGTCAACATCCGCGATCTCAACCTCTGCTTCTTTCAGCACGCTGCTGACAATACGAAGGCACCTGTTTCAACGTATTAGAGCAAAGAAGCAGAGATGATCAGCAACAGCAGCACAACAGCACATTAATACAACCCAGAGTCTAGAGTGCATGGCGTACTTTTTCCAGATGGACTCGCCGAGCTGCTCGAACTTGTGGCGAGTCAGCGTGTACTTGAACTTTGGCACGCCCGCGACGTCGTGCAGCTCGATCTCGGCGCTATCATCGCTCGAGAGCGCGATCTTCGCCTGCTCGGCCTGGGTCTTCAGCTGGATCATGTCGGCCATCGAGAGCTTGGCACGCGGGACGTCGTGGTGCTTGTACAAAAGTTCGATCAGGTGGTCCGTGATCACGTTGTTGAGATCCTCGCCGCCGAGGTTCGTGTCACCGCCGATGCCAAGCACTTCGAACCGGCCTTCCTGGATGCTCATGAGCGACACGTCGAGGGTGCCGCCGCCAAAGTCAAACACGACCACCATCTTGGTGCCGGCGACGAACAGCCCGTAGGCCATCGCCGCGGCCGTGGGCTCGTTCATAAGGCGGATCGCCTTGAAGCCCGCCATGGACGCACTCGTGATCGTCGCCTTGCGCTGTGAGTCGTTAAAGTACGCCGGCACGGTGATCACGACGTTGTCGATGCGCTTGTTGTCGAAATATACCTCTGCGGATGACTTCAGGTCCGAGAGGATGCACGCCGAGACCTCCTCCGGCTCCACGGTCACGAGCTTCTGCGCGCGCACGACCTGCACCGCGGCGCTGCCCTGCTTCGTGGCCGCGATCTTGTACGTGCCGAACGACTTGGCCACCTCCACCGCCTTGCTAGTGTATCTGTAGAGACACAAAGGCGCACAGTAAGTGGTCATTAGCATCACTGCCTTCACTATGGCATTAACGACCAGGGAGGGCTGAACAGCGAGTTGTGTCCGTACTTTTGTCCCATGAGCCGCTTGATCGAGCGGATCGTGTTGCCCACCGGCGCGGTCTCCTGAGCGATCGCACCGTGACCGACCTCATACTGATGCTCGCTCTCCGGGTTGAAGCGCACGACCGACGGCGTCGTGCGCTTGCGGTCCTTGGCGTTCTTGAGGATCTTGACGTGGTTGCGCTCCACATGCCACATGCCGATGCCTGGTCAACAATCATGCAGAAGAACAGCAAACAGAATGTCAATAGACGCAATAGCGACAGCAGCAGTGGTAGTGAAGGGTGCGCGTACAGGAGTTGGTGGTGCCCAGGTCGATGCCGATGCAGATGGAGCCATCAGCGAAGCGCTCGCTCGCGCTTCCCCAGCTATCGTACGAGTGCTCGTCCGCCATGATACTTTGCTGCTTGTATCACTTTGCTAGTCATCAATCAATCAATCAGCCCTTCCCAGTCCTTCCCAATTCAATCGTTTTATCATTTTTAACCAATAAAAGTTGACCATATCCATATTTTAACCAATAGAAACTGGTATGAACCACTTTGGCGCGCTCTCTCAAAGCTCAATCAAGAAAGTGCGCCAGAGGAGGCGCGTAATTGCCAAAAGCGACAGACAATACCAGAAGTGAGCAGTGGACGTCTTCGACGCACTTCATTCGACGGCTTTCTCTAGCTCCATATAGTTGTGCGAGCCATATATACCTGTGCACACGCCAGTCGCTCTGTCACAGCCCAGCTCTACCTGTTAATCGTTAGAAGCATCCAAACGATGGCGACAGCGCGCAAAGGCGCCTCCTTCGTTCCCATCTCGACGCACTTCCAGACGGCCGCGCAGGTACTCAAGGCGAACCCGGCGATGCCCGAAGAGATCGACCTCACGGCCGACACCGTTGGTGCGTCTTTTACTGACGCTGTTGGTAGAAAGCGACGCGCGACGCGGGCAAGTGCTGGAATCAGCAAAGCCAAGCGGCGCGCGTTCTACGAGGACGACGAGGACGAGGACGAGGACGACTTTGAAGACTTTGACAACGACGCAGGCGACAACTTTGTACCAGTGGAGGACCAAGAGGAGAAGAACGCACCTAGCGTATCTATAGCTGCAGCAAAGGCAACGACAATGCCGCCCGTGACCACGGCGCTGGACTTGATTCGGCAGTCGCAACCCGTTGCTGCTGCTGGTTCAGGCACGCCGGGGAGCCGACACCGAAGGCGCAATTCACAGGCAGCAACAGTGGCGACAGGGCTAAGTACTTCCCACACGGCTAGCATCGCGGATAACCAGAGTCCTGACTGGTCGTCAAGGAAGCGCATGCGGCCAAACGAGCAGCAGCAGCATCATCGCTATTCGGTAGCAGATATATCAACAACACACATCATCAGCAGCAACAACAGCAACAGCAGATCACGGCAACCTCAATCAGACAGCGGAGTGAACAATTTCTTCAGCAATAGAGTATCGTCCGCATCGGCTGGAACGCTAGCGAAAGACCTGCTGGACCGCGCGAACAAGGCGATCTTCGGCAACGACGGCTTCCGCCAGAACCAGCGCCAGGTGATCGAGGCCACGATGCGCAAGCAGGACGTGTTCGTGCTCATGCCCACAGGCGGTGGCAAGAGTCTCTGCTACCAGGTAATGCCGTTTTCTATCATTTCATCTCACATACTCACTAGGAACCGAGCACCGGTACTCATTGCCTCACTGTGGTATTTGTCACGTATCAACCAGCTTCCTGCAGTACTCACCCCGGGTGTGACGATTGTCGTGTCTCCACTGCTTTCGCTCATCCAGGACCAAGTTACAGCGCTGATCCGCAACCCGCAGTGCGGAATCCCCGCTGGGTACCTCTCGAGCCAGACGGGGATCATACTGCGACGTGCGATCACGCAGGAGCTCAAGCGCAAGCGGCCGTCGCTCAAGCTGCTCTACGTGACGCCCGAGAAGCTTAGCAACTCAGCGGAGATGATCGAATTGCTCGAGATTCTGCATCAAAATGTACGTGGATCTGGTGTTTTGCGCGGGAAGGATAAATCGTGGCACATTGACCATTGTCTGCCATTCATTCGTTGTTGTCATTAGGGAATGCTCGCGCGGTTCGTGATCGACGAGGCGCATTGCGTGAGCCAGTGGGGACACGACTTCCGCCCCGATTACATGAAGCTCGGCCTCCTCAAGACGCGCTTCCCGGACGTGCCGCTCATGGCGCTCACTGCGACTGCACCGCCGAAAGTGATCCAGGGCGTGCAGAAATCGCTCAAGATCACCAAAGGGCTCGTCTTCTCGATGAACTTCAACCGGCCGAACCTGAGCTTCGAGGTAATCGACAAGCCGCTGCAGGAAATCAAGGCGCTCGAGGCGTTGCGTAACCTCATCGCGACATCCTTCAAGCACGACGCCGTGGGGATCGTGTACTGCATGACCAAGCAGGAGTGCGAGGACGTGGCGAACTACCTCTTCGACCACGGCGTGCGTGCGGATTTTTACCACGCGGGCCAGTCGAACACGGACCGCCAGATGGTGCAGGAGGCGTGGCAAAACGGCCAAGTGAGCGTCGTGTGCGCCACTATCGCCTACGGCATGGGCATCAACAAGGCGGACGTGCGCTACGTGATCCACTACTCGGTCGCCAAGTCCATGGAAGGGTACTACCAGGAGGCTGGGCGAGCGGGACGGGACGGCAAGCCCTCGCAGTGCACGCTGTTCTACTCGAGCCGCGATATCTCCAAGATGCGCTCAATCCTGTACATGCCGTCGAAGGGCATGACCGCCAAGACGCGCGCCGTGCACATGGAGAAGCTCGCGGCCATGGCCGAGTACTGCGAGGACAACACGAGCTGCCGCCGCAAGCTGCTGGTGTCGTACTTTGGCCAGACGTTCAACCGCGACGACTGCAAGGGCACGTGCGACAACTGCCGGCGCTACCAGCGGCGCCCCGGCCAGGCGCACAACAGCAACTGAGAGAGAGAGAGAGAGAGAGAGAGAGAGAGAGAGCAAGAGAATGGTAGAGCTACATCAATACAGAGTCAGTCAGCTGTGTGGCCTTTGGGAGATAAATGCAAGTGCATGCGGTCGATGGCTCTATTAGGTGTGTGTGTGTGGTTGATCGTGTGGCGTTCTTATTTGTCGTTCCACTGCTTCTTGCACTGGACGCACTTGTAGAATGTGGTGCTGGGCTCGTCGGCCGAGCGGATCTGGATCTGCATGAAGTACGCCTTCGTGTGCTCGCAGTGCGGACAGCGCGCTGTTGGATACGAAGAAGAGTATCAATAGCGAACACATGACGGACGTTAGTATGCAAGCAGTACACATGAAGACAGAGCAATAGCAACCAGTGTATGGACGCACTCTCAGTCTGGTCGACGTTCTCCCAGGCTTCGTCGCCGCCGAGCACGTCGTCCACCTGCTTGCGCTGCAGTGGCACTTTCTTCTCAACCTTCTCGTTGATCTGGAACAGGTACGGGCACGTCTGGCAGAAGAAGCGCATGCCGTCCGCCTACAAAAAACGCATGCACACACACAACAACAACAACACCAACAACAACAGTGTAAGTTAGTCAATGCTGCCTCGCTGGTGCTCGTTCATTTCCTCGCGTGCCAAAGTGGGAGTGACTCTGCTAACAAGAGACAGAGAATCGACGCACGTCAGGCTCGACGAGCAGAATATTGCCGCAGGAAGGGCAGAAGTGCATGGCGGCAGGCGGCGGCGGCTTGCAGAGAGATAGACGGACGGACGGACGAGTGGGCTGCTGAATTAGCAGTCGACTTGAGTTTGAATGCTCTTGCTCTTCGTGTGTGAGTGTGTTGTTCCAGTGGCTGGACGAAGTGGCTGGAAAATGGGAGCTATCACCAATTTACAGCCAATAAAGCATGCCCAATTTCTAAAATATCCTCTTTATTAGCCAATGAAAGAAGGAAATATCGGTAATGGTTGTGATACAATCAATTGTTCATTTCCAAAAGTGCAGCATTGCATTCATGGCGGCGAATGGCCCTCTGACGACGACCACCACGACGGCGCTCGTTGCCGCGCAACTCGCGACCGTGTGGGGCCGCTGGCGCCAGCGCTCTGTGCAGCAGCCTTCAGCAACACCACCAGCAGCAGCGGTGAGTGGAGATGCACAGCGCAGCGCCGACGAAGAGGCGCAGTACGAGCTCGTCGCGATGGGGCTGGCGGCGGCGCTGAGCGACGAGCAGCTCCATCAATTGTTCACTGCGAGCAGCAGCGAAGAAGATATGCTGACGCTGCTGCTGCCGCTGCAGGACAAGTTCGTGGAAGATGCGCAGCAGTTTCACTTCTCGTTGGTCGTGGTCGCGAAGCTCCTGGCGCAGTTTCTCGAGAACGAGTGCGTTCTCTCTGGTGCGCTGGCATCATCATCATCATCATCAGTGCCAGCTGCGCAATGGGATCGAATCGTGAACGAGCTACTGCTGCCGCTCTTACGCCACCAACGGTACGTGCGCGTGCATGCGGTTGCGCTCTCGATGCTCAAGCAAATCGTGGGCGTGAGTGGCGCTGCTATGACCGAGAAGCTCGCATCGCAGGTGCACTCGATTCTTGTGGACGACCCGTTAGCATCATCAGTGCGATCGCCATCGACAGAGCAACACGTTAGTGAGTTGGCTGGCGTAGTCGAAGAGCAGGCTGTGAGCTTTGGTTCGCTGTGTGGCGTGCTGCAGTTGCTCCTCGGCGGCGGAGAGCTGTCGTATTCATCATCTACTGACATCATCGCCGCCCAGACCAAGCACATCTGCACGCACGCGATCGCGCATTTCGACAAGTCGCCGCTGTTTCTGCGCGCAGTGGCGATCCAGCTCGTGCCGGCGCTGCTGCGCATTGCGCCAGCGATGGCGCAGGAGCTGACGACCATCAGCGTCGACGCCTGGCGCGTCGTCAAGCACGACCGAAGCAAGAGCATCGCGAACCTCATGTACCTGCTCTGCCTGGTGCTGCCGAGCGACCCGGAGCTCATGCGCGAGAGCGGGTTGCAGGAGATCGTCGCGTTCTCGCTCGCGAATGTCGATCCGTTGCTGCGCAAACAGGGCATGTACCTGCTCAACATTGCGTTCACGCACTACGCGCTCCAGGCAGAAGGGGCCACCACCACCTCCACCACCAAGTCTAAGAACACTTCAGCACGAGCACTCGAGACCTGGCAGAGATTCATCACGGCGTCCGAGGTGATTCAGATGCACCAGCAGCAGCATCTGCTCGAACAAGTGTGGCCCCAGGTCACGTTCCTGATCGAGTCCTCGCTCGTGGTACTGCGCGAGGATGATGGCAACCAGTCTTTGACTGGTGCTAATGCAGAACCTGTTGATGCGTCGTCGTGGCCGGTCAACTTCTCCTTTGACTGGATCCAGTCGCTGTTGATCCGCGTCTTCTGTCACGAGAACCCGATCGTGCGACGCATGTTCATGTCGACGTTCATGGAGACCTGTTTGAACCAGTGGCGCGTCATGGAGGAACAAATTCAGAAGCACCAAAGCCAGGGTAAGAGCACCGTCGCTAGTATTGATGCGAACTCGTCCTTCGCATGCAGTGCAAGCTTCCGGTCGTTCGTGTTTGAGCACCTGCTGCGCGCGTTCAACGACCCGCAGATGTACAAGAGCTCGACGAAAGAGGCGTTCCAGAAGGTGATCTCCGAGTTCTTGTCCAGGTACTTGGCGTTCCAACTCAAATGGGGAAAGAAGACCAGCAATGCCATGGCCTCGTTGCCTAGCGGTGGCTTGATGAAGAGCTTTGTCGAGGCCGTCCATGAAGCCATCTTTGGACGTGGCACTACGGGCCATTCCCCTGAAGCGCTGCTCAGTATGCTCGAGGTATTTTGCAACACGGGTCTGCAGACTGCGGTGCAAGAACTCGCAGTCGCTAAGGAGGACCTGCTGGACGAAGACGCCATTGAGAGACTGCGCATGATCATGGAGTTCCGTGTCATGCGCTCGTTCCCGCAGTCGATCCGTGTCAAGATCACGCGCTCGCTCGTGAACGCGCTCACGGGCGGGTTCACGGACATCTCGACGCACTCGCTATACTCGCTCGCGAGTATTTTACTGGTGCTGCCGCTGAACAACGTGATCGGAGTGGACGGGAGCACGTTCCGCGCCATTCACCAGTGGCTGCGACCGCATCAGCCAAAGGAACAAGATGCCAAAATCGTGGGGATCTTCATGGCGTCGATGGAAGCTGCGCTGGCGCACTACTTGAGCAAGGCGCAAGAGAACGATCACACCAACAGCGCCAAAGTGCTCGGCACCGCGCATCTCAGTCGTCTGCTGCTTTTCACTGCTGACGCCACAGAGACTGCTGCTGATGGGAACTCGAATTCGCCCGTTGTGGTTGCGCTCCAGACGCCGCTCGCTCAGCTTGTCAACACGCGTCTTCCTGATGATAACGTTGACAGTCTCAAGTTGCTCCATCTGGTTGGCAAATTCGAGGAAGAGGTCGATCAGGTGGTGCAGCTAACGAGCCAGAAAAGTATTCGCGCACACTTGGTGTTCTCGTTCAAGCCACGTAACTTCTATGGAGCTGCTGGTGGCGTGGAGAGGTCATCATCGTCTGTGTTCAGTTACAGGTCGCTCTTTGAGATTGGCGTGCACGCATCGAAGCGATGGATCCAAAGTCGCCTGACAAAGGATGCTGAAGGAGGAAACGAAACGAACCAGGAACAGTTCGAAAACGCGCTCGATGAGGCCAGTGAGAAGGAAGACAAGGTTGACTTGCTGGCAGCCACTGCGCTGGTCGTGGCGCAAATGGCCATCTACAAGATGGAGCAGGACGGCGATCTCCGCGCGATGGACGAGTTGAATATCATCTGCGAGTCGCTCAAGAGTGTGATCTCCCCCGAGATGTCAGCTCGCGTGAACGCCAGTGAGCAGACGCTTGCGATTCGTTATCTGTCGATCGTGTCGAGCAGATCCAAGGCGCTGGACTCGCTGCAGGCTCTTCAGGGTCACATCACGCTCCCGCTGCTTCTCTCTGCGCAACTCAACGCGAGCATGGATAGTGGTAGCAAGCACTACGCGCGCTGCAACATCCAGTACTTTGTAAGCAAGTGGACGCTGATGCACAACGTGCTGCTCGCGTCGTCCTACGTGCCAACAGAGCTGCTCCACCGCGTCTTTACTGCATGCCTTGACGCGCTCCCAGCGGTAGGCGCCGACCCGCTCGTGCTCTACGAGATGGTGCAGGTGCTCTCGCTCGCACTCGCGCAGCTCGCGTCCACGTTTGTGAACGTCGAGGACCGGGACGAGCGCCTAGACAATTTGTACCATTTGGTGTGGGGCGAGTACAGCGAGTGCAAGGCGAAGCCTGACATCCTGACGCGCGCAGTCGTCTACTGCCTCTTCCAGCCAGCGTTTTTGTTGTCACCGGAGCTGAGCAGCGGCAAGAACGCGACCATGAAGCGCTGGTTCGACCGCTTCATGCGGTTCGGCCAAGTGCATCGCCCGAACGTGATCTTCCACCTGACCTGTCGGTTGAATCAGGTGTGGCGCGCGATGCCGCACGCTGCGCTCTGGTTTGTGGATGAGATCGTCGCGCTGCTGCTCTACAAGGAGCCGGTGATCGACGAGAAAGAGCAGTTGACGAGCAGCGGCAGTGACGGCAATACTATCGGTGGTGCTCCGCCTGGAACCAGCGGACTGCTGGCTAAGAACAAGTTTGTGCGCCTCGTGATCCTGTCGCTACTGGACGAGATGAGCGTGGACACCGCAGTGAAGGACTCGAACGAGCAGCAGCTGCTTCAGCAGCTCATCGTACGCCTGCTGGAGCTCAATCTGACGGAGGAGTGGAAGAAGCAGCACATGCTCAACAGCGACGGCTTTGGCAAGAAGATCCGCTGCTGGCAGGCGCTCTGTGTGCTCAGCAAGCACGTGAGCGCCAACATGGTTGACACGGTGAACGACCTGGTCTGGCGCGCGTTCGTGTTTCCGCACCTACCGGCCATGCGCTACTACATGGAAATCTTCGCGATGCGCCTGCTGCTGCGTTTTCCGAACGTCACGATCAGGAAGTATATGGTGCCACTCATGGAGAACTACAACCTAATGCCGCAGGTCGGCGCGTCGCTGCTCCTGGTCGCGGGCTACGCGGTCTACAACCGCCTGGACGCGCAGCTCGTGAGCGACCACGAACTCTGCACGCTGCTAGTGGAGTCCATGCTCCCGTGGCTCAACTCGTCGCACGGCCACACGCGCATCCTCGTGCAGTTCATGCTCGCGATCGTGCTGCCGCGGTACCTGCACCAGCATGAACACCACCACCAGCAGCAGAATAACGCAAAGAACCCAAAGAACTTGCAGTTCCTCCGGCAAACGGCGTCATTCCTGAGCCAGAACAAGGAGTGCAAGCGCATGCACCGGCGGCAGCTGAACCAAATGACCAAGTTCCGACCGGAGTTCGAGTGCTCGCTGCTGGGCGTGCTGTCGTCGGCCGCGGTGAACGAGTTCCTGGAGCTCTTCCCGTCGGACGACGTGTTGCTCTTTAGCGCGCAGTTCAAGGACGCGATGAATGAGCTGCACGCGCAGTTCCAGCGCGAGAACTTTGTCGAAGACACTCCCGGACGAGCGGCTGCCGTCGCTGCTTCTACATCCGCTGCTACGGCCTCACAGCCAGCGATGACGAGCCTGAATGTGCAGCGCAAGATCGACACGAGCGCCATCCTGCTGGACGAGAGCGTGCTGCCCGTGGCGATGCAGGAGCGCGGCGAGATCGTGGACGTCAATGTGCGCAACAGGCGCCGCCAGCCAGTGATCCTGTGCGCGAGTCTCGTGGACAAGACGCCCAACCTCGCCGGTCTCGCGCGCACGTGCGAGATCTTCAACGCGCAGAAGCTCATCGTGCCCAACCTACGCGTGTGCGAGGACGAGACGTTCTCGGTGATCAGTGTGACGGCGAGCAAGTGGATGCCGATCGAGCAAGTGCGACCGGACCAGGGCGAGCTCGTGCGCGCGCTGCAGAGGTGGAAGAGCGAAGGGTACACGATCGTGGCGCTCGAGCAGACGTCGTCCAGCGTGTGTCTGTCGTCGTTCCAGTTCCCCGAGAAGATCGTGATCGTGCTGGGCAAGGAGAAAGAGGGCGTACCTGTGGACGTGCTGCAGATGGTGGACGTCTGCGTGGAGATTCCGCAGTTCGGACTCATCCGCTCGCTCAACGTGCACGTGAGCGGCGCGATTCTGTTGTGGGAGTACACGCAGCAGCAGATGCTCAAGCAGTAGTAGAGGCAATAGCATTCGAGTTAGAGTCAGCGCTGAGTGAGAAAGATCGCCTGCAAATCAATACCTCACATACTGAGGTGGATGGCTGGCTGGCTGGCTGAAAATCAATACAAAAATGTAGCCATTCTGCCACGTCATCATTGAACTGCGCAGAGGATACCATGCAAACGACGCATTTCATCCAATTCATGAGGTCATGCCATTCACTTCACTCTCTGCAGTCTCAAGTGGTTCGAGTCCTTGGGAGATCACAAATGGGAGAGAGAAAGAGAGCTTTTCAGACAGAGTGCATCATCATTCTCAGTGGCGCACAGTTGGTAATCATCATTCTCGCACGTGAAGGAGCACAGGCCCCATTTGAAGGCCTGTGTTTTGTGAGCTCCTTTCTTTTTTGCCACCGTAATTATTTTGAAAGAGTATCCCCCGCTGAGTGGCAATCCAGTCCTGAACCAGCCATCATTTTACAAACATGCAATTTATCATCGATATGTAATTATAGAGATTATTTAATATAGCAAAACCTTACAAATCTTTTCTCGAAATCATATTTTATGCAATTAACAAGTCATACGAGTCCACATATCAAGAATCCGAAATCAGTTCTGAAGATTGACGACGAGCAACATGCGAGCTCTTTGTGGATGCTCGGACAGGACGCTGCTCCCGTCGCTCCCGCGGCCGCGGTCCACGCGCATGGCTGGCGACCACAGCAGTGCACACGATGCTAAGAAGACTCGCTCCATGTCGTCCGTGGCTGTGCTGCTGTGCTTTGCTGTCGTTGCGTTGCTGCTGCTCGTGCAAACTGTCGACGCCCGTGGCGTTCTAGAAGACGCAACGAAGAACCGCCGACAAGGTGCGTGCGGGTGACATCAGACAGCCGCGCTGTTGGCTGTCGTACACGATAATGTGGATGTGTGTGTGTATTGTATGTGTTAATACTGCGGCTGATGTATTTGCAGGGGTGAGCGATGCGATTGAAGTGGAGGTGAAGGTGGACGGATCCGCGGCCGAGACGCTCGAGATGCTCGAAGAAGAAGAGAAGGCGAGCGTGCGACAGCGCCGAAAGAAGCTGGAAGTCGGTACGTGAGGCGTGTGTCTTGGATGGAGAGCGCTAGTATGACACTACAAGGTCTTTATCATGCTCACTACAAGGTGTTGTTGCTCTGTCGTTATGCTTAGAGAGTTTGCTTGCAGATTTCGACCATGACGGCCACGTTGGCTCGAGCGAGATCCAGCAGATCAAAGACAACCTGCACCAGTTCTTCGACACGGACGAAAGCGGCAGCATCGACACGAAAGAGATCAAGACGGTGCGTATCATGCCATAGCGTTTTGCTGTGTTGGTCGTCTGTTGATCTATGCTAATTCGTGTGTGCATATATTTCGCTCTGTGTAGATGGCCCGAGACGACAAAGACGTCATGAATGCGTTCCAAAAGCTCGATCGCGACCACGACTCTGTCATTTCGCTCAAAGAGCTCGACGAGCGCTGGGAGGCTGTCGGCGCCGAGATGACGGTCAATGAAGTGGCTGACTGGGTTGCGTTCTCGGTGCAGTTGCCGCAGTACGCGGACATTTTCCGCCGCCACTCGATCTCGGGGTACACTTTCCCGCTGCTGATGGCGAACGAAGGCAAACGGTTGCAAGAAATTGGCGTTGAACACCATCTGCATCGCCAGCAGCTCGCAATGTTTCTGAAGATGAAGTACTTGGGCATGGGCAAGCGACCAGCGCAGGTCGTCTCAGCCGTCTGCAATGCCGAGCCGATGGCTGCTGTGGAAGACGCAATGACGCAGAAGAAGCTGCTTCACGTCGCGTGGATCCCAGCAGAGAGCACCCCGCTGCGGTTCCAGCTGCAGCGGCGAAGCCCCGGCGAGTCAACGTGGAATTTGGTGTACTCGGGTCCAGATACCGAGTTCATCGATGTCGTCGACGCTGGGCTGCATGTGGTGTACCGACTGGCGACGTGGAACTCGTACGGAAGAAGTTCGCACGAGTTCATTCGCTGCGAAGGTAGTCCTGTATCCCGCGCATTGTCCCATTCGCCAGCGAACGCTGTGCTGCCTTCCGGTGTCAGTGGTGGCGTATTGGACGCAAAGATGAGCTCGAATGCATCATCGAGCGACGAAGATCACATACCTGACACTCTCTTCAGCATGCTCAAGGCATACTTGTGGTGGCTGGACGAAGCAATTGCGTTGACGCTCTTCATCGTGCTGCCGATTCGCGGGTTCATCTACGGAGATGCCAACTACATTCTACGCTTGATGCGCCGCCTACCACCGAACATGCCGACGCGAGTAACAGTCGAGGCTGATGCTTCTAAGACATCGCTGGAAGAAGCGGCAGTCTCAGTGTCGTGGGATAAACCTGTCGACAACGGCGTGCCGATCGTTTGCTACTGCGTTCGCTGGACGCGAAGCAAGACCGAAGAGGTGAAGTGGGTGAAGCTGCTCACGATCCCACTCCCAACAAGCGTCTCGGTGGGCCACTTGAAGCATGGCGAGACGTACAAATTCGTGGTCGAGGCGACCAACCAGTTTGGACTCGTGACGAAGTCGAGCCGTTCAACGTACATGGTGCCAGTTCCAGAGCTCAAAGGTCGATTGCTGCCGCGCCGGTCGATCAAAGACGCGAAAGTGCTGCGCAACCAGTGCCACATCTGTAGCGACCCAGAGAAGAAGAAGAAAGTGCCGTTCACGGCAACACTTGATCGCCGGATCCTGCACTTTTGCTGTCTGTGCGACCAAGAGTTCTGCCACTACCACAAGGGCGAGGTGCACCACACGAAGGCGCTGAGCTGTCCCGTGGTCGACGGTCGGTGCATCTGTGAAGCCTGCAAGGATATCCGTCTGCAGCGATCGGTAACGTACTAGCTGGCAGCAAAATAACAAACACTGAAGACTACCAATTAACCATGGTCTATGAAGCAATGCATAGAAAGTCTTTCTTGTGTGGGCATGACTCCTTGATTTCGCCATCTCGGTATGAGTTCGTATCTCGGGTCATCATGCAATACGGTGTCAGTATCATTAATTTTACGCAAAGCAACTGCTTGCAGCACAGACTGCCATTCTCAAGCCACGTAAACAGCAGATTCAACACACCTCGGACTTCAACAAAAAATAGCCTTCCATGTTTCCATCTTCTTTCAATAATTGATGTCTTCCTTCCTTCCTTTCCAACCTGTTCGTCCACATACACACCCAAATCAATTCACTAAATCATCCACATCATCATCCCTTCGGGTGACAGACCAGGGTCGGCCATGTTAAAATCAGGAAGCGCATTCTGGAAATCGCCCACGCGGTTCCCCGTGAACTGCGTGTCGTTGATGCTGATGAACGCCAAACGGCGCATGTCGTCAAATCCGAGCTTGTTGCGGCGACTCGACTGCAGTAGCGTCGACTTGCACAGCGTTTTCTCCGACGCAACGCTGGACGGAGCAAGTGAGAAGAGCGTCAGCGCGAGCGACTTGAGGTGCGGCCAATCGTCCGCCTCCGTCATCCAGAATTGCAGCGGCGATCGGTTGCCCTTCTCCAACATCTCCCACTTGAATGTGCGGTTCGCGCGCTGGTTCTTGGCGTAGATCACGTAGTCCGTGTACTCGGCAGAGATAGCGCGCTTGCGCTCTTCGTTCACGCCAAGGTCGGCGTCCGTCTCCGGGAAATTGAAGATCAGCTCCTCGATCTGCTCACGGTACTCACGCGTCATTGACTTGCCGATGTACCGAGGATCCAACAGGAACGCCAGCCCGTGCGCTTCGCTGAGCACGTACTGCCATCGTTCGGTCACGACCTTCTTGATATACTCAAGCTCCACGGTGGAGAGACCGAAGACAGCGTCAAAGTCCGTGAGCAAATGTTTCGACTCGAAATACACTTCCGAAATCGGTTTGTCGTCCTGGAACTTGTAGAGTGTCAGCTCAATCGGTGTCAGAATGCTGATTGCCTTCTCCAACGTGATCTTCCAGTTCAAATTCATCACAAAGTTCTTGATCGTGTCACGCGTTGGTCGCTGGTTCATCGGCGCGCCGATGATAAAATCAGGGTCCGTCACAATCGACTGGATGATGTCTTCCGCTTGCAGCAGCACTCGGAAACGCGCGGCAAGCGAGCCCCACTGCATGGTCGGTGACGCAGTTGAAAAGCTCTTCATTGTCTGTAAGGTCTGCGCGTCGAACATCTTGAATTTTGGTGCATACTGGTAGCTGCTGAAGAACGAGAGCAGCTCGTTGCAGTTGTTCGTAAAATCCACCAAGTCCTGGAACGGGAAATCCATCGGCACTTGTGGCGTCATTCGACGCGGATCGTTCTCAATCGACTTCTCCGGTCCAAAGATGTCCATGATCGCAAGATGCAGCGCGTGTGAGATGCACCCGTAGAAAAACTTGGTCGGGTATTCCGCTTTCAGCATCTCCCACGCGCGGGCGTGGTATTCCGTGCTGCCAGTGACCACGCCGCTCACTGAACCGACGATTGGAGCCATCACGCGCTTGATATCCTGCGCGATCAAGATCGAGTTGTACTGCCCGTCGTCGTTAATCTTCTCGGATTCGAGGAAGAAACGCTTCTCGTTGTTCGCCGCCATGTACGTCACGTATACCTCTTCGGGGTTGCTGGTGTTGTACAGGTTCATGCTCGACCACGCATCACGCTTAATACACACGCGCGTGGAACTCGCCGTGAGGTAATTCCACACTTGCTTGTGCATCTTATCGTAACACCGCTGCAGCAAGTCGCCCTCCAGTCGTTTCTTGTCTGGGAGCTTCACGTTTGGTCGCAGAATCGCGAGTGCGCGTTGCAAATGGCATTCCTCCACTGCATCAAACGCCATACCCGTCACATACGCGTGCATCGCGATCGCCTCTTCCATTCGCTCATGTTGGCTCTTCGACAGCGCACCACCACTTC
This sequence comes from Globisporangium cylindrosporum, assembly GCA_038050675.1. Taxonomy (NCBI): domain Eukaryota; phylum Oomycota; class Peronosporomycetes; order Pythiales; family Pythiaceae; genus Globisporangium; species Globisporangium cylindrosporum. Next base: position 10,365 of record JALBZD010000457.1, on the reverse strand, counting down.
CGCCTTTTCCCTTGCGGTCCTTTCCAGTGATCTTCAGCTCCTTCGCAGAGTCATCTTTCAATCCCATGCCAGTTGGATCCATGAGGCTGTCAGGCATGCCCTGCTGCATCGCCAACTGGTTCATCGCCTGCGCGTGGTGCACGGCCGCTTGGTCCAACGCGCTGCTCACTGCTGCAGCTGCTGCAGCCGCCGCTGCCGACGTTTTCTGTCGCTTCTTCGACGGGATCTTGGTTGTGATCTTCTGGTTGTACATCTGCAGGATATCCTGGAACTGCGAGATGAACGCGTACTGGTGCTGGCTGTTCTGGAACACCGTGCATTTCTTCAAGTGGCGAATCGCCTGCTCTGACTTCTTGTAGTAGAGCACCTGCTGCTTGCAGTGCTTGCAGGACGCGGCGTTCTTGCGCTGCGGGTTCGGCTCATCCGTGAGCAGCGTCCAGATCTGCGATGGCGAGCGCCCGGGCTTCTTCTTCTTGAGCGACTGCGTCGGGTCGCCCGGGCCGCCGCCGCCGGTGGGGCCACCGCCCATGCCAACCACGTCGTGGCCGAGCGCGACCGGCATCATCTGCCCGAGCCCGTTCGTCGGCGTCGTCATGGCGCTCATAACCGCCTCGCCGGAGAACGAGTGCAGCAGCGTTGCAGAGGGCCGTGTCACTCAGACGTGACGTGACGGTACCGTATCTTTGAACTTGGGCGCGCGCGAAAATCTCTGCGTTTGTGCTGCTTGGTCGTAAAACCTTAACGAAAAAAACCTGCGTGAATGCGAGAAGCGCTTTGTCACTTTGGAAAAAGCGGCAAAAACTTGGGCGTTTTTTACGTGGAGCGAGCACCTTGTCACTAGGGAACGCGATGCTCGTTGGAGGAACGCGTCTCGGTCACCCTGGGAGAGCGTCGAAGAACCTGCGCGAGCTCCGGAGCGGCGTCTCGGGCACCTTGGGAAAGCGTCTTGGAAGCTGCTTCAGACGCTGGAAATGACGGGAATGACATCTTCTTTCCGAAAGCAATGGAGCGAAAACCGTGTGACAAAAGGCGCGTTTTCGCCCATTTCGCGCTGTTTTCGCTCCGTTCCATTTTCAGAAATGTCGAAAAAACGTTTTTGAGAGGTGAGCCTCTATCTATCTATACTGCTCCTGTAGCTGTATAAACAGGTCACTCTCTTTTTCCGTTCATTGCAAATAACGGTATACAGATTGAAAAAATACAAATGGACAGGTTATGTGTTGCAGAGGGGATAAATTTACACAGACTGCTCACAGACCTTCATTCTGTACCTCGCAGCATACAAAGTCGAGGTCGAACCAGCACTTTTAAGTTTGTATTGTGAGCACATTCTCGGAAGTGTTTTCATTTACTAAAAGTAAGTGCTCACATTCCCTCAAGAAAGAGTACCTTCTTGGAATTGTTCACTTATGTAAGTGAAGGCTGCTCTTCCGGCCAATCAGATCACAGTGTTTTGTTCTATGTCGGTGCCGATTTACTCTGCAACTGGGGGTACAAAGCGCTGTGAGCTCACATACACATTTCACAGGTCATGGTTTCTAAATAAATAGGAAAATCCCATGGGCTACTAACTAGTAAGATACTTTTATAAATTCAGCTTAATAAAACCTTGTTTTGATATTTAAAACCTACTAACCTTGAAATCAAGGTTAAATGTGTTATTTTTTTCAAAAAAACAGTTCTTTTTTTTAAAAAGCGCTTTGAGCTTGCTCCTTTTTGTAAAATTTAGAATTTCTTTTTTCCAAAAGAAGTGAAACCGTAAAAACCCCAATGCGTAAAAAACCTTAAGAATGTTTGCCTTTTTACCTAAGAGTACCTAAAAGGGTACGCTCTGTACTTTCTTTTGAATTGAAGCGCGCAGAGTGATGGTTCATTTTTGGCTGATGCCCGCCCGCAATTGCACTTGCGCTTGCAAAGCGTGTGTGCGCGCGTACCCGGAAATGAGCAAGAGCAAAAGGAAAGCAGCGCAGAACAAGATGATGGCGGCGGCGCTGCGGGATGACAGAGAAGAACAGGAGGTACGTAAACGATACGCCAATATCTACCGTCTTCATAGCGTAAATCAGCTGCTGTTGCGCTATGTGCATCGAGGCCATCGTCGTTCTAACTTTGATGCGTGAATGACGACAGAGCGTCGAACTGGTTGATGCCCATCAGTTGCAGTTCACTCCAAGCGTCGTTTTGGAGTTGCCTCTTGAGCCTGAGAGTGCTGGTGGAGTAACTTTGCCTGAAGGACACGCATGGATCGCTGGACACGCGGAGAGGAGTGCAGTGCTGGTGAGCCCAAAAGTGATCAGAATCGTCGACCATCAGCAACCAAACCGACACAATGACGCAGGAAGGCAACACTTGCGAGAGGAATCAGGGGCGCATTTGCAAGACTGCCAACATGCACAGATGAGCGGTGAAAACTCTGCGATCAGTAATGCGGTGATCGCTGTGGGACACGAGGTCGCTTGTCTGGCGTTCAGCAACTGCGGGAATTACTTGGCAATCGCGGATCGCTCTGGCGCACTGCATCTACACAAGAGCAGCGGTGAAACCCTGTTCACGTATCCTGTCATCAATCCTGGGGGGCAAGATCGGTAACGCATGTTGGTGTTCACAATATAAAGGCTTGTGTCTGGAAACCTCGCTAACTGTTCACGATGCTCTCGTATCTGGAAGCAACAGAATCGTCTCATTGAAGTTTGCGACTGTCAACTCTGTCGATTCCTGCAATGAACTTCAAGATCTTGTTGTAGTCACGTCGAGTGGAGTGGCGCTGCGGCTGGGTGATTTGAATTTACTTGCGATTGAGCAAGTCCTACAGCAGGATTCAAAAAACGCGCTGCAATCTATCATGCAGAACATTCGAGTGCAGCAAGTTCATACTGGATCGTTGGACACCAACCGGCAATCAATTTTACTGGTACGTTGTTTCAATTCAGTCGCTACTGGGCGTTCAAATCAAACTGACAAGGATCTTTGGACGTTTACTATGCAGGCACATCGCTTCCAATCGACGCTCAACTTCGTTATTGCCAATCATGGGCAGTCACTTGGCGTATGGAAAACAAAACTCCACGATGTGAACGGCAAGTCAGTGGTTGTTGAGGTGCGTAATTTAAATCTTGTATCGTGGCTGAGGCAATGACTAACCTGTCGGCATGCTGGCTTTGAGCTTTACGCAGAGATTATCATCGTACACCGGTTCACTCGTGACTGCTGCAGGCATCAAAGCAATGGAGTTCACTTTGGGTCGGAAATATCTCGTCGTGCTGTCCTGTAGTGGCGCACTGATGTGGTACGTTGTTGTCAAGAGAAAGAGTGCTCACTTGAAAAGATTCTCACTCACTGTGCTCTTTCAGGTGGGATTGGCGAGATATGATTCTCTTGCAGCAACTCGCCACTGGTGGCATTGCAAGCTTTACAACGCTGACCAGCTTAAGCGCAGTACGCAACAACGAATCTGCTTCGTATGTCGCCGTTGACCGTCTACTAAGTGCAGATCGTGGATCGCCAGTTTTAGAGATCGTGAAAGTTACACGCGATTCGACGGCAAGTAGGTGGCATGCTCAGTCGGTGTGGAAAGTGGACACAGCGATAGTACATTCAGACCGCGTAACCTATCTCGCGCTCTCCAGCTCTGCGCGCGATGAAATCACGAGCTTCACCACCTCGATCCGGACCAATCGCAAGATATCGATATGGACATGGAACCAAGAAGAGCACTCCGCAGATTCAAGACATCGTTCGCCAGTCAGTATGGCATGGTCGCCGGCGACTGCTAGAGAAAATCACACTGATCCTGTCTCTCTTGCTGAATCGTTGGCGAAGACGTCCATTTCGAACGTTCAAGACGCAAACGAAGTATTCGAGTTCACGGAACAATTGGAAGCATGCTGCAGTATGGTCGGAAATGAAGAAGATGAGTCTCGATTGATATTGGCGCGTCTACTTGATCTCGCTCACCATCTTCGGAAGCAGAATGTGGCAGAGTCTTCAGCATGTCGAGTCCCAGCGAAGATTATGGAGTGTTGTGACCGCATCAGCGAGCTGTCATACCGGTGGACCACATTTCAGCTGTTGCTGACGTCAACTACTGATCGCGCGAGTCATAACGGATTATCGCTTTACGAAAAGTGGACTCAGTTCAAGAATGCTGATTTGCTGAGCATGATGGAAAATTATGTGAAGAAGGGAGCTATGCGGTCTGTGATGATCCTGTGGAGCAGACATTTGGACGACAACGTGGTTTGCAACATTCCGAAGCTTTTACAGTGGCTTCCGACGTCGCTGCCAGTTGCTGTCTATGAAAAGTGGATTCAAAGAGAAATACTTCCTGCGATCGTCAAGCACGTCGAAGATTCAACTGACGACCAAGACAAGGATTCCGCGTTGCTTCTCCATGATTTTGTGCAGTGGCTTTTTGATAGAGCCCAAGGCGCTGCGGAACGAGGAGATATTTCGACTGCCATTCAGTTGAGCGGGCTGTTGAAATCCACTCGTGGGGAGGACAGTGCTACATGCACGTATTTTGAGTTCAAAATGCATGCATTGAGCAAGACAGCGCGAGCTCAGATTCCTGATGCTGGTGTGCCTGAACATCAAGAAGACAATCAACTTGACGTGTTCCAAAGCCTCGAACACCTAGAAACTAGCCTTCAGCACATCAAACATCTAGCAGACGTTCATCAATTCAAGATCTCTCTGCAGCTCTTTGCGGATGAGACACCTTCCACAATCGCGATGAGCATGCTGGACCGAGTGCTGTCCCCTGAGCAACTTCGTGAAGATATCGACAAACATGCGAAGAAATACCTCCAGTATTCCAACACTCATCCTGACAAAGTGCTGCGGGATTACGTGACTGAGCTTGCAGATTCGATTCGCACCCCAAAGTCGGCGGAAGAAGCGCGAGCCCTTGTCGTACTGGATTCGATTGACAGCATCGAGATTCGAGCAGATGCTGCGCTAGCACTGTTTCGGTCGGTGCTTCCCCCGTATTCCCAAGAGTTGAAGGAGTACGCCAAGCAAAGTGCAATGGGATGGGACACAGTTCGGCAGGAGGAGATCCAAGAACATTTTCGATTGATGGAGATTCAAGACATGCTGATGGCTTATGGTGTGAAGCAGTTCAACATTGCGGACGCTCGAAATGCGTCCCGGCTACTGGGACACATTCTTGTGCAAATTTACCGGCCATCTGCATTGGATGACGCTATGCGGCTCGTTGACGCATACAGCCATCTCCAGTGTGATCGCGCAGCAGTCCAGTTCATCGAGAATTTGCTGACTTTTCCACTTGGACCCGACGCCAGATCGCTGGATGCCGGCTTCGTGAGTGAGGTCTCTTCACGGGCTGCGAAAGCAATGGAAGCTCTAAAGCACGTGAAGAAGCGAATAGATGTCTCGTCGAGCGCAATGCTCTTGATTTCTCTCATGGAGGAAGTCGTGGAACTTGGATTGACGCTGCTCGAGATGGAGGAGCAGCAAAAAGACTCAAGTTTGGATTCGCTCTCGTTTGATTCTACCAGGACTGGCGATGCGAGGATTCTGGACGAAGAAGGGTCAAGCTCGTTTGTACTAGGCTTGGTTATAGCTATGGTCTCTGGATTCCTACCTGAATGCCAGTCTCTTCACGAGTATGCTGCTTCAACGCAAAACGAAGGAGTTCTATTCTACGTCGCGAATCCGGACTTTATCCTGAACGAAAAGCTCTTGGCAGATCTACAAAAGCTGCAACGCATCGAGACTGAACACAAGGTGCTGCTTTCGATATCGACTCTTCGAGACCCTGATCGCATAGAGGCAAAAGTGAAGGGGCTCATGAAACCCGATGTTCTGTTTAGTGACGATGGCATTGCTGCCAGTGAAAGTATGCCTGGTTCCGCGCGTCTCCATACAACACAGAGCGTACCTCGTGGCAAAGGCAAGAAACGTGCCGCTGGATGGTCAGGCGACGAGAAGCTGTCTGATATCGGGGGGTTGAAGAGATCTCGCTTTGAGACTGGAGCAGCTGGGCAGGTCTCAAGCTCACCAAGGTACGACGGGAAACAGCAAGAGGAGCGCCATGCTCAGTATACTTCCAACCTGCACAGGTTCGCATCAAGTGTTGGTGTTTCCCCCAATAAGTACCGGTCTATGATTGCTCAACTCGCAGCCCAGAACGGGTGCGTCCTTCGTGCCGTTCGCTACTCACGCGACTTGTTTTCTCGACGACGCGATGAAAATGCGCATGGATATACTCTCTTTCGTACTCGAGAAGTGCCAGCATCTGGGGGCCGTCAAGTGGAGAGTCTACCATCAACGCTTGAATCTGCGGAGACGTTGAAGAATATCTCCATGTCTATTTCGTGGTACACAGCCGCGCATGTGGACGAAGTGTACAGCCTCCCGATGGCCCAGAACCAGTACCAGACTCCGTCGCAAATTGCACGATTGCAAGCGCCGATATATTCTCTGGAGCTTCTTCGATACTCAATCTGTGTGTGTGAGATGGACTCCTTTGAAGAAACATTTGTTCTTCTGAAGAACGCTGTTCTCTTGAATGAGGTGCTTCACACCACTCAGTTTGATGTCAGCGGAAAAGAACGAGGCGAAGACACGAGGGCTAAATGGAGACTGTACACTAGGTGGTTTCGTGGAGATGCTTGCGTGTTGCCCAGCTCCGATGTAATGCGCCTTGCGACACGTTTCGCTGTCGCTGAACACAAGGCTCTCATGAACCCTGAGGCACGCAGTGACTCGATTTCATCAAAGCGCTACGTCTCGTTTTTGGTCGAGAACAACTCGGATCTTTTGAGTTTAAAAGTGCTGCTGTCAATGCGAGCTCTGCCAGACGATGCCATAGGCGTTGTCCAATCTCAAGTGGCGAAGCTTCTCTCTACGGTATTTCAATCCCAGGAAATCGACAACTACTTTGCTCTTGGGTACGTGGATGGATATATTCTCAGATACTTTGCAAACTTGCTTCGCTTATCTATTGGTATACTCACATTGATTGCCGCTGTTATGACAGGCTGATGCTGACCTTAGAGCAAGTTGATGCTTTCAATGCCTTCAAGAGGCAAATTTCACGAGAGAACGTGGCGAAAGACTTCAATCGATTTCAACAGCTCGCACTAATCGGGTCCGACGCAGCTCGAGCATGGCAACAGATCGCATTCCTCCATCAATGCGTCGAGCTCGAAGGCAATGCGCGATGGTGGCATTATTTGAACTTGCTCGGGATCGAATGCGATCACAAAGCATTCCAAAGCGAACGCCGAGATCTCGCGTATATTCGTCGACTCGTACCAGCACTGATTCTCAAGAGCAACTACGACTTCTACACAGTACTCGAATTCACACGACACTATCAGATCGACGACAACTATCCGTCTCTCGCGTATGTCGAGGCTCTGCTACTGAAGAAAGGCGATTCGGCTGACGACCTCGAGTATCAAGACAAGATCGTTGGCGTCTTGGAAGATATTCACGAACAGCATCTGGTCTCGTTGCTACTGAAGAGCATTCCGAAGATTTCTGGCTTCGACTACAACCGGCTGATGTTTGTCTTCCGGCTTCTGCTAGAAAACACAAAGTACCCCGATCGGGACGAAGTGGAAAGGCGGGTTGAAGTGCTTCACATTTTGAAAGCACACACAGCAACCCAAGCACGAAAGGCAGCAGCTAAGGACAGAATCGAGCATGAGGTGGCGAAGAATCCTGGATCGCATCTTTCTGGGCAAATATCGTTCCACGATCTGGTCGCAAAGCCTCGAGATCTACTATCCCAGCGTCTGAACAAGGATAACTTCGGGACTCTGTTTGAGCTTGTCAGACCCCTTCGACTTCAGACGGACGAGCTGCAGATGCTGCTTTTGAAGAATCTGGTGCAAACGTATCTCCGCCCACTTCTTTCTGTCGACGGAGGCAAAATCGTGGATCCTGACTCTATTCCTCAGTTTGAAGTGTTCCATGAAATTCTGTCTCGCCTGACCGATACGGAGAACAAAGTCACAGCTGGAGAATGGCTGGCAGAAAACTTTCCGTTTGGTGAAGAAAAGCTGAAAGCCCTTGAGTTCGCGCTTACATCTGCGGAATCAGACAACTTGAGTGCGAGCGAGAAGGATGGGGGAGCTGCTAGCAAGCAAACTTTTACAGGAGTTGAGGCGTTGGCGAGACTTGAGACGAAGATATTGCGGGTGAAAGTCGAGCTCATCTTACGCGGAGCAGTTTTCGAAGACGAAAGAGGACTGAAATCGACAACCGAGAACGAAAAGAAGTACGAACTGCTGCACCTGATCACCCAACCCACGGAGCTCTTCTTCGAGCTGTATCGGCGTTATTCTCTGGCAGCGTACGAAGGGAACCATGAAATTCTCCATGAAGTGGCAGACCGCATAGCAGAGCTACTAAAAGTCCAAGCAAACAAGCTACGTCGAGAGTTGATCAACGAATGGCTCGTCAAAGACGCTGTTCTTCGCGTCAACAACGCTCCTTCAAACGAATGCATCTTCGAAATGCTAGAAGATGAAAAGATGCAACGCAGGGATGACGAGTACACCAAGCGACTCGTCTTTATTGCTGTGAAGTGTGTACAAGCGAGTAGCTCAAGCAGCGAGGAGCTATTCGAGTTTCTCATTCGATTCGCGAAGGATGTGAAGCCGAGGGCGGGAGTAACTTTCAGAGCAAAGTTACGAGCATTGCGAGTGGTGCTGCAGCTTTCACAGCTGCACCAACCACTGATGACAAACATTCTGCTTTCAAAGTACCAGCTCACGAGCTCCGAGCCCTTCTTCAGGGATCTTGTCAACTACACAAGGCATTGCTCTCACATGGTCGTCTTCGAGGAGCATCGGGTGCCGTATGACATCGCATTTTTGCTGAAAGCTGATAAAGATGCCTTAGTGCGCAGCATGCTTCGGCAGTACTCAGTGCACACCTCGTGGATATTACGCTGTGCGAGCCGATTGATGTTGGACTTCAGTGTCCAGTCTGCGGACTTGTGGGAAACTGTGCTGTCTGGCATGATGAATCTCAAAATGGCGCGATCATTGTCAAGGATCTTGGAGCCTCTGAGCAAGAAATCGTTCGCCCGTGGATTCGGCAATGGGAGCGAAATTTGGGAATATGTTCTCCTCCAACCGTTGCTGAAGCTGAAAAACGCTCCATCTCAGTCAATGCAGTTCAGCATAGACAATCTCATCACACGCCATCCTGTGAAGGCAGAAGGATCTGAATCCTCTGATGTAGTCGATCCAAAGTCTTTGCGTTTTGGAGGATTTCCGGTTCAAGGCGTGCGCGAGGAACTCGAGCACATGGTGGCATTACTTCAAAAGTGCCCATTTCTCGACCAAATCGATGTCACGGCTTTCGTCATCCATCTTCGCGATCTTAGAGAGATTGCTGAAGGAGAAAAGGATCGCGAAGCGATATTTGAGAGCGTGGACTTTTACGGATTCGCCGTGCGTTGTGCTATGGTCATTCCGAAGCCAATCACGCGGTTCGAAGCTTTGGTGAGGATCATCCAAGCCGGCGCGTACATGCCTGTTTTGAGAGAGCTTTTGGACACTTCCTGCTTCCTCAACGGAGACCAGGAGGGCGAATATTTTTATGTGGGGAATGAAGAAAACGAGTTTGCCGAGCAGTTCCGTCTGGTGCAAGGCGCGTTCGCTGAGGCTGCGAAGCGAGATGGATACGGTGATTTACTCAACACCCCGTTCGAGCAGGGCTTCATTGAGTTCCTCGCTGCCACAGGAAAGATTGATCGACTTCTTGCGATTTTGTAAGTGCTTCTTGTGTGTCCTATGAGTGCCTGTGATTATTGGAAATTGACGGTGTGTGTATTCTGTTTTTTATTGCTTACTCTTGACAGAATCGTAGAGAAGCGTCTTGAAGCTGCCTCGGCTGCTGTAGAGTTGTATTTTGAATTCCATCCAGACGCTCTTCCTCCCTCCAGCCAAATCGACCACACTTCAGGTTCGGAGAGCACAAATGAAACACGGTGGAGCCGCCTCAAATCATATTTATCGAGTTCGACTTCGAGTGATCTTGAGGCTTTCAGAAACGCGCTGTAAGGAGAAAACTGCCTCATCAACCGAATACACATCCTTGATCTCTATTATCATCATTCGTGAAAGTTTATTTAATGCAGCACGTACAAGGTAAAAGATTGCCCATCTCAATTTCACAATTATCTAGCTCCAGCTCCAGCAACCCAAATGTTCCCTTCATCTCTGTGCAAATATCAAATCATTCCGATCACTCACGGATCGTAGCACGTTCCACCAAATCGCGAGCCAACTCGGTCCTCAATCAGCCCGTTCGCTGTCGAGTTCATCACCTGCTCCGAGGCGTCGACCATCGCGCGGTAGGCAGCGCCTTTCTTATTCACCT
>JALBZD010000456.1:0-26573 GCA_038050675.1 Globisporangium cylindrosporum | reverse complement strand
GAAGTGACCGCTGGATTGGATCTACCGACGAGCAAGCGGTGGCGCTGGCTGGGCCAGACAGAGGCTGGCGGCAGGCGCACTTGAAGTGAGGTTCTGAGGTTTTATGTGGCAGTCGTGTCCCGAGTTCACGACCACGACCGCTTTTTCTGCCTTTTTTGATGCATGGACGGTTGGACGGTTTGGATGAGTGAGCATGAGCATTCGTGCAGTTTGAAAACAACTGCAGCTCAAAGGTGTCGGCTTTGGAGGTGATGCTCGCATCATCGATGGTGATTGGATGTTGGAAGGATACAAAGTACATTTTCGAAAATAAGTCATCTTGGTCGCAGTAGTTTTTAAAATTAATTATGTAAATTATTCAGTAAATTGCATATAAAATATATTAGCTTTTTAACCTGAAGTTTGTAAGAAAATATGTACACACCAATCAACGCTTTCTATCACAAAAAAGTAAATTGTTGCATATCAAAGCAGTTGCTAAATGACAATGTTTTCCATATGCATATATACGTATACTTTTAGCTTCTTGAGGCATGAACTCGGTGCTTTGTTGCGAGTGGATGCGCGCATTGCACGGGTGGGGAAGAGCATCTGAGGCTACGCGACAACGCATGGCGCGTTCAACCGCGCGCCACTGCAGACGCTCTCCAAGAACCGGCGCGGGAGCAGCGCCATCTTCTTTGGGCAGTTCCTCACTCGAAGCGAAACATCTTCGCAGAAGTCCGCATCGCCCAGCATGCAGTGGCTGCACGTGGACGACGCGGTCGCCATTCCCGATTCATTGTTGTCTTCAATCGTTTAGGGGGAAGTTGAAATGACTTCCTCGAAATACATAAAGCAAAATCTTTCAACGCATCAATCCTTTTTAGAAAATAAAATTCAGCATCTCTCGACGCTTGTAATCCTACTTAGATAATAAACTAACCGAAAAGAGAAGCAACTACAGTGCGCCGTGCTTGGTCTCGTCTTTCTTGTTCGCGGCGCGCTTGAGCAACTCGAACCTGCGCACGCTGAGCCCGCTCACGCTGTACTTGGGCAGAGTGGGCAAATCGTGATTGGTCTCGCTGCTCTTGTTCGCGTAGGGCTAGTGCGGCACGAGCCAGCTGACGCTGAATCTCTTCGTGCTGAGCTCTCGCACGTTGAATTTGCTGCATCATCTGCGCATGTCGCGCACGCATCAGGACGAGTTCTCTTTGGGTTTGTTCCCGTAACGCGATCTGGGGATTATAGGCCTTCCATTGTGTCTGGAACACAGACGACGCCGAAGCTTTTCGATAGGAAAGAACAAACACATGACAAACCAAAATAGTGTGAGCTTGGATTGTGAAAGAGTAAGAGCAAACTTGTGAGAATTACCGACTGCATTCCCGCCATGCGTGATCTGCACAACTTCGTCGGTCCTGGTATGAGCGCTGCAGCTGAAATTCGCAGATCCGTTCAGCAAAACTGACCCGTCGCTGATAAGATACTTTTCATCAGAGAAAATAATACAAAAGCGATAAAGTACAAACAACAACTTTCATGCTCGTATTCGTAAAAAGATCATTTACCTTTGTGTGCATGTGTGTGCTTCCTGGCTTGAAGCGCACCGGGATTCGCTTCACATTCCAAGCAGCACGAACCAATGATAGGGAGCAACAAAAGTTTGTTCGCACGATAGAGAAAGAAAGATAATCATTGAGAAACTTACCACTTTCGTGAGAGAACCCCAAGTCGCTCGGTCAGCGGAAGCGCAGTGGCCCGTAATGACACGGACAGTCACCTTTCGCTTTCTTGTAGCTTCCGTGATCTGACAAAATGGGCACAAAACAAAACAAACATAGACGTTGAGTTTGACGTAGAAACGGCACAGGTTCGAACAGCGCTCAGGGGGCTCACCTCAGGACAGGTTAGCACGAATACTGAAACGTCGAGGGGTCTGAGTCGTTTATGATCCCGAGATTTCGGCGGAGAGTCGCTCCGTCGTCCTTGAACGACAAGCAATCGTTGCTCGGCGCAAGGGGGCGAACCGACATCCGTTTCAGCGTCCTCCGGATCGTGGCGACGGGCACCTTACGACCGAACTTCGCCGTCGCACGCTCAGCCAACTGTGATGCGTGAGACGCTCCCCGCCGCCGAATGCCCAGCGCCGCACTTTCTCCTCTTGCTCTCTATTGAGAACACGAGGGGCACCACGAACCATCTTGCCTTGTCTTGCTTGCGACTGTCTTTGCGAATGGCGTTCTTCGCAACACGAAGAACTGCGTTGCAAAGTTTTCATTTCTTTCACTAGAAAAACAACAGCTTTTTTATTCGTTCACCAACCTCTATCTATGCTGCTGTTTAAAAATACATTTTTTAATTGATTCATTGTAAGTGTACGGAATAGGAAGTCAAAATATACTCGGCAACGAGTTGCGTTGTAGCAAGTATAATCTACACAAACTGCTCACAGACCTTCATTCTATCCCTCGAGGGATACAAACTCTGAGTGTAAGTCACTCTCTAAATTTGTATTGTGAGCACATTCTCAGTACCCGCCGTTAATGAAACAAAGTGGAATACTCCCTTTGAGAATGTATATTTATAACTTGTTAGTTTTGGTAAGTGATGGCTACTGTTTTGGCCAATCAAATTGTAGCATTTTCTTTTGATGGTACACAACTAGTGTGTACATGTAGTAATGCCGAATCATGATCTACTAAAAATAAATATTAGGGTTTCAAATTTGGTATTTACTCGCTATTTTGACTAATATAACCTTATTCTGGTTTTCAAAACACACATGAAAGACCTATCAAAAACCTCATTGATTCCCATGTTCGCTGTTACCATCACTTGACAACCATATCTGCGGCTGACGCACACTCCGTCAGCACGGCGCAAATCGTCTTGGAGTGCGAGAGCAAAGGCAAGGGGGGGGTAAAATAGCAGCCTTGGATTGTGATGGCGAGCGCGTTCTCACTCCGTGTGTCGCTGCGGATGAACCATCGGATAGGAGTTCTGCTGCAGATCTCCGAAATGCGATCTCGTCCCTTGTGATGGTCGAGAGGGGCTGCGTCTCCTATCTGCCAATCTGAGTCGCTCAGATGTGGCGGATTGCCGAATCGTATTGCCGATCATTTGACGGGCAAGTTTTCCACAGGATGAGAGTTGCCCCCTGACTCATCAGAGAGTCTGTAGCTCAACGTACCACACATTGCTGCGGTGCATTTGTCTCGACTGGGATGCCAAAAGCACGATGTGTTATCATGTTTGTTCATGTGTGCTGATCCTGCGATGAAAAGCCAAACTGACGAGCTGTGCATTGCATCTGTCGCTACACAAATGCAGAACTAACATATCCACAACCACGGAGCTCGTGACCCCGTCCAACTACGCAAAGTGCGCGGTCCAGATGGCTCGGAGCGCAACGGCGACGAGCAGCGCGTAGAGAAAGAAGAACACGTCGTCCAGCGACTTGCGGAACTTGATCAAGTAGCCTGTCAACACAAATCACCAGTGGGTCAGTTTCATTGGTTATCCCCCTGCTCTCTAGTCTCACATATCCAGTTTGAAAACGCACCTTTCAGCGCAGGCTTGCTCGAGAGCACGAGGTTCACGACAAAGCCCAGGTCGTCATCCTGCGGGTTCTTCACGTCCGGGAGGCTGAACGCAAAGTGCACGCCGCTGACAATCGATGCGATCACTAGGCGCACGAGCAGCACACAGAGGATCACTGGAGGGCGGTACACCAGCGACGCGAAGAACTCGGGGATGTCCCACACGTTTGGCAGAAAACTGCTCGTGAACGACACGTCGGGCTCCTTCCCGCGGAATTGTCCCGACAACAGGCGCTCGATGCGCTCAACCACTGGAGCGTCCAGCTGCGAATCAAAGAGACGATTTTTGGGTCGTGTCAGTTTTTCCACTTGGCTACTATTCGCAAAATCTTAGGTCAAGCAAGATATAGCATTTTGTACCTGCTCGCGCTCCATTTGCTGCCGGATCGAGTCCAGTGGGAGACCTTGCGCCAGAAGCTCCTGGTATGAGACCAGGATCTGGTCTTTCGTGTCGAGATCCGTCGCGATGCTCCCCAAATCAATCGTCATCGCTGCAGCCAAAACAAAAGAGATTTCAGCTGTCAGACCCACACCGCGTAACAGCACCAATCCACAGACACAAACCCACCAAAGTACACTGCAGCGGCGAGGATGACAAGCAGAATCGCCTTCTCCTCAAACGAGTGCAGTTTCAGCGCAAACGCGTGGCGACTGAACGTCGCAGGAGCCTTTACTGGCTTCGTCACCGCCTTCGCTGTTTCATTCGCGGAGCTCACAGAAGTTGTAGCAGCAGTCGCAGCAACCGTTGGCTCGGGATTGGTTTTCGCGGCTGTCAGTGGCGCCAAGAGCTCCTGCACAATGGGTTCTTTCTGCTCTCGACGCAGCGCAGCCTCTCGTCGTCTCTGCGCAGGGCTCGGACGCAAAGCAAACCGCGGATCCGCTACTGCCTCTGCTTCTTTTGCTTCGCTGTCTTTAACAACCGCGCTCTTGCCGTCCTCCGTGGCGTCCAACAGCTCATTCAGCGCGCTGTCCATTTCTTTATCGAGTGTGGACGCAGTGCTCTCGCTCTCGGTCTCCTTGAGCGTCGAGATCTGGCCCGTGACGAGCTTTAGGCGGTTCTCGCCGCCTTGCAGCACGCGCGCGCGACGCGCAGCGCGCTTCTCGGCCGCCGTCAGCACTCGTTCTCCGTCTTCCGCCACCATTGTTATTGTCTTGTTCCACTTCTTGGTGGTGTTTTGGCTGTGTGTCCGCACAGTTAGGAGGCTCACCCCACGAATTTCTTACTTGAATATTGTATCAAGCTTTTACAGTGCAAATCATATCTAAAGACGCTCTTTTAGATAAAAACGTGCTTTTGGCTTGAGTATGCTATTTGAAAGCTCACAACCAACATCTCGAACAAGGAATCGCACAACATGGCAATTACGCATGCTCCTCGTGCACCATTCACCAGCGCGCGCTCTGTTGTTCTGCCGACGAAGCTGCAGCTGGTTGGCACGTGATGTCTATTTATTCACGCAAGCGCCAGCACCATATTTATAAACAGCATCACTGCCGCAGAATGGCAGAAACAGCAATTGCAGCTTGAAGATACATCGCTCTCGTGTGGCAATCACTGGCTAGCTTAACTTCCCATGACGAGGAGCTCTTGTGGCGCCAAGTAGCCTATCAACTTGATCGACCGCTCTCCACATTGTGTCTGTCGGTAATGTCGACGTCATCGTCTCGCTCCACCATGGCGAAGAGGCCGTCGCATTCGCTCTCGTTGCTCGCGGAGATGGTGGTACGTTTGCTCTTCTTCTCCCCGTTGATCGCATTATTGTGCGGTCGCCCCCCACTCACCTCGCGTCACTGCTGATGCTGTATGTAGGAGGAGTACATTAAGCTTGAATGCGCGCGGCGCCGCAACCAGATGAGCATTCGGCGGCGCTCGTCGCTCTTGGAGCAGTACAACGTGCGCGTGTCGACATCGCGCCTCCAGGAGCGCCAGGCACAGACGCGGCACCACGAGTTCCTCGTGCGCAAGGACAACAAGTCGGTGCTTGACATGATCGTCGACCGTGTGCGCGAGCTGGCCGAGCTCTACTCGTCGACTCGTGGCGGCGGTGCGAGTCCACTCAGCCCCATGGAGAAAGCGCGGCTACTTGTCTGGGCGGGCGACGTCGAAAAGGTGCTCTACGAGTTCGAGCCGAGCGAGAACCACAACTTGGACCCGATCATGCGCACGCTCGAGAAGCTGCAGTTCCTGCAGGATGGCCACGTGTGTCTTGCGGAAGTGGCGGTGGACGCGCGCACGCTGCTGGAGAAATGGGAGCGCGACGGGATCTTCGACACGAGCGACAACGACGACGACGACGCCATTCGCGAGGAAGACGAAGGCTGTTACGGCGCCACAGAAGAGCGAAGATTGTCACGTCCAACTAGCAATTC
Organism: Globisporangium cylindrosporum; assembly: GCA_038050675.1. Classification (NCBI taxonomy): domain Eukaryota; phylum Oomycota; class Peronosporomycetes; order Pythiales; family Pythiaceae; genus Globisporangium; species Globisporangium cylindrosporum. The sequence goes on along the minus strand of JALBZD010000456.1, from coordinate 20,622 downwards.
GTACGCGTACGACACCATCCGGCAGCGCGCGGCGGCGAACCTGATCAAGCGCAATGTGCTCCGCTGGGTGCGGTCGCAAGAATCGTTTCGCGACCGCGTGGAAGAGATCCAGCTCTTTGGGAAGACTACGCACAGCCTCATGAAGGAGCTCACGAACACTGCGAGCATGCGCCGTTCCACGGTCGTCTCTGCGTCGAACGACATCTTTGACCTCGTGAAGGTGAAGCGCGACGGCATGTACGCGCACAGCATTGGATTCATGGACCTGATGCATTTCTCCAAATACGTGGCGCTCTTTCCCGTGGACCAAGCAATTCGCACCGTCGAAGAGCTCGAGATGAAGCGCTTCCTGTTTGAGAATCGCTGTGCATTGAAACTGCAGACGATCTGGCGGAAGGCGCGCAAGGAGCTTCAAGCGCGACGCATGTGGAAACTCGTGGAGGAGCTGAAGCTACAGCGTGAGAAGCAGGCGCAGGAGGAGCGAGAACAAGAGCGAGAGCGACTATTGCTGCTGAGTGCGAGCAAGACCAGCACGCTGGACATGGGCGACGACAAGCGGCGAAGCGTGCTCGCGTCCTCAAAAAAGAACCGAACAGCTTCTGTGGCCACGCCGCCGTCGACCGCCTCGTCGCCATTATCGTCATCGCGCATGTCGTCCAGAGGAGATGACCTAGCGCATGACTCGCAGCCGTCGACGCCGCAGAGTGCTCGGCTTCGTGGATCAGCGGCGGGGATGGGGACGAAGCGAAAAGAGTCCAAGTCACGAACAGCGGGGTCCAATGGCTCGAAGAAGCGCTTCAGCAAAGTGAAAAGCATGAACGCGCGAGAGCACAGCAGGTTCGACGACGACGACGGTGATACGAAGGACGTCGAGACCGCTTGGCAGTCGTTCTTGGACTCGACCATGGGACTCGAAGATGATGCCAGTCTGATTCCTATGATGGAGTTGACGTCTGATCAAATGCCTGGCACTGGGGATTTTAATCAACAGCAGCCAGGTGGAATAGCGAAAGTTGTGATGCCTCCGTCATTTGACGGCGACTGGAAGAACTGGTCGGACGGAGACGAGGGCGGCGCGCTGCGAGAAACAGATGACGACGACGAAGCAGACATAAAGGCCGAAGAGAAGATCGCGTGTCGGCTGAGTTCGGCTGCGAGCATCGCGCTTCCCGTGACGCCTGCATCAGAGCTCGTCACAGAAGACCAGGACGATACGTTTCGTCCCAGGATACGCGTGAAGAACAGCAACCAAGACATTTCAAGCTCGCGTCGTCCGTCTGAAGCGCCGATCTTGGTGAATCAGTCAGTCGAACCAATGTCGCCACCACCATCAACGTCGTCGTACGCGTTCCAACTGGAAGGTGACGCTGACAGGTTTCGCATCAAGAAGACACGAGTAGGGCGATTAAGTGTCATGGCTCCGTTCGCAGAACGAGAAATACCGCAGAACCAGAATCAAAGCCAGCCGGATGTACCAGAGAAAGAAGCGAAACGAGCCAAACTTCCAAAAGCGACCCGAAAAAAGAAACATTTGCACGATCTGGAATTTGGACCTATCGCAAAGAGCAATTTGGCGCTGCTGCAGCTTGTGAATCCGCTTGTGTCGACTGGAGATGGTGAAAGTGACGACGAAGGCAGCGGCGGCGATGACGATAGCGATGTGAATAACGAGCCAATGCAGCAAGGAAGAGGCGGCAAACCGACCGCGTATGTACGACGCAAGGGGTCGACGAGGAAGCGGCGCGTCGACATTATCAAACACTCGATCGCCGTGCGCGAGACGGCAGAGAACATCACGTATCGCGTTGTGAGAAACCAGCAGCGAGTTAAAGGGGAAATGGGGAAGTCTGGAAAGCAAGATGAGCCTTCGGAAAAGACGAGAACAAGTCCGGGAGAAGAGCCTGATGGACAGTTCACATACCCGATTCAGAGTGAGTTTGTCAGTTGGCCTCACAAAAACCTATTGAGATGGGTGGCTGAGTTTTATATTTTGTTTCATTGTGGTACCTAGAGCTCGATATTCGGAAAGAGGTGGTCATGCGGAGAGCGTCACAGCACCAGAACACCGAGCCAGCGAGTACTCTCGACCAACCGACCACCTCTGGACAACAATCGAACAACAGGCGAATGATAGCTAAGAAGTTTGGAACTCATGCCGAGTGGCTCCAGTCGATGGGTCTGGAGCAGACGATTTTAAAATCACCACATCCGCCACCATCTCGCCTGAAAACGTCGCAGCGACCTGGCGAAAGCCAGAAGAGTGGATCAATGCAAGGTGATGATACTATGGCGCCGGGCGACAGCAACAGCAGACATCACACAAGGCCAATGAGAAAGAGACGACTGAAGCGGTTCCTACCGACGCTTGACTGGCAAACAGCTGACAGGAATGAGGCTAAGCCGGACGATGAGACTTTAAATAGCGAATGCGAGAGCAAGAACGATGTATCGTCAAAGCCCGAGAACAGCAGCGCATACGAAAGCAGAGGGATCAGACGAAAGAAGTCCAATGTAGTCGAGTCCAGTGCAGTTGCTAGTCGAGAGTCTGTGGTGCTCTTCAGTTCGTCCTCACGCAATGTGGGTGGTGTCAGTGCACAAGATCCAAATGAACCAAGTAGAAGTGAGAGTTCGGGCGAGCTTTCAAACGAGGATCCCAGCGACGCCGCCTCTGAAAGCGAATCGAGCGAGGAAGAAACCCGTGAGCGTAACGAAATGAGAAATGTCAAGCGTGACAAAGTACCAAGAGACGAAGGGTCTCGATCTGAACGTGAAGAGGAAGCGAGCGATGAAGAAGAAGCATCATGTGATGAGGATGGAGATTGGGTGGAGGATACGACGACAAGTGGTCCAGATCAGGTTGGACTGAGTGGCGCACCTCGTGCTCGAGTTCGCTTTTTAGACGAAAAGGAAAGGAGACCACCGCCGGATTCTTCTCAAGTCTCGGCAGAAATAGGTAAGAAGCAGATCAAGAAGCGACATCTCGAACTCAGGGATGGCGGATTTGCTCAAGATGGCCAAGGAAGCTTCGATCTATCCAGTGAGCTGCACGAGGGAGACAAAGATGGAGGCAATTTATCCAGTCTCAGTATCAAAAGCAGCAATATTCATCACGGAGTTTCTCATGGCATCCTGAGTCGCAGAACTAAATCCAATGCTCGTGGAGCTGCTCGTTCGCACCGCATTTCTGGACCTGAAGAGTATGCAGAAGACGAGTATCGGGAGCCTGAGGAAGGACTTGACGCTGCGGCTGCTGTTGCCATGACGAAAAGACAGGAGAGGAAGAGCAGCGCGCGCCACGCCGCGTTCCAGCGGCTCATGATGCAGTACCTCGGCTTGTTGCAGTGCAGTCCTCATGAAGCAATCCTTCCACCAGGATCTGGTTCTTAGCTCGGCTCAGATCTGAATCAGACATTTTTTGCGCCAATTTTAGTTATTCTGCTGTATATTTTTGCGCCATTATGCCAATAAGTAAAATTTTAGCAAAAATCTATATTTATTTTTCTGTGAAACCTTCAATTTTAGTAATTTAACAGTCAGTTTGTATGCAATACTGTGGGATGCTGCGGTTGCGCAATACCAACCATCGCTCTCAAAGAAGCAACCGCTCCAAAACGAGGGGAGATTTCGCGGTTGCTCATTACCAACCACGGGCGCCCGAAGAAGCAACCACCCACGCCAAGTCGAACGAGCGAACGAACGAGCGAACCGAACGCATCCATCCGGCATGAACAGCTCAGTGGAAGTGCAGCCTCAGCAGCTCAACGGCAATGGGGCGGGGCAGCACGCGAGCGAGGAGGAGATCTTGTCGCTCTCACTGAACGAATGCGCGGACGACGAGGCGTCTGCTGCGGCGGCCGCAGCGGTCGGCAGACACGACGAGGACGACGAGGCAACGGCCCGCGCGCATGACGCCGCAAGCCACCGCAGTCACTTTGAGAGCTCCATGGAGTCCTTCGCGGCTGCCAACGGACTCTCAACGTCGGCAGACGGCGCCACGAGTCATCACGGCCACGACGACCTCACGCCGCTGGCGATGCCGAGCTCGCCGTCGCTACTGCCGCTATCGGGGTCCCCAACGTCTGGACTGCACGCACACCACGCGCATCAGCACCACCAGATGCACCACCATCACCACCAGCAGCAGCAGCAGTTCCACGCGCACCATCACCATCAACAGGAACAGCAGCATCAGCATCACCAACTCCAACAGCAGATGCAGCAGCTCCAACAACAACAACACCACCAGCAGCACGCGCAGCAGCAGCAACAACAACAACAACAGGCGCGACAGAACCACGTGCTGGGCAACCTCGCGATGAACATCCTCGGCACCGGAAGCTTGGCAGACAACAACTCGGTGCAGTCTTATTTCCAGCACGACCCGGAAGCCGCGCTTGCTGCAAGCGTGAGCAACTTCACGAGGGAGTTCACGGAACTCCAGAAGAGCGTTGGGGTGTTATCGGACGACCGCCGACTCGCTGACGACCTTGGCGCGAAACTGGAGGCGCAACAGCAGCAGCAAGCTGCTGCCACGGAAGGGCTGTCCAAGTCCGAACTGAAGAAGCGCAAGGGCGGCGCAAACGTGAGCATCGACCTACAGACGAAGATCCGGCTCATCGAGCTCGCGGAGGAGTACCAGTACGACCCGAAGTCGACCACGCGCACCAAGCAGGAAAGCGGCAGCAGCAGCAGCAGCAGCGCGCTGACGTCGAAGGACCAGATGAGTGGCATCCGGCTGGCGGCGCAGTTTGGACTAAACAAGAGCACGGTGAGCCGCATCCTGAAGCGCAAGGACGAGTTCAAGAAGGCGTACTACAAGGACAACATCTCGGGTTGCTCCAAGCACATCAACAAGAAGTCCAAGTTTGAGAAGCTCAACCGCCTGGTCGAGAACTGGTTCGACATGACGCGCGAGAAGAAAGTGGCGGTCTCGGATACGCTCATCCGCGACGTGGGCAAGCGGTTCGCGGAGGAGTTGGGTATCGACGACTTTCGCGGCTCGAACGGCTGGGTGCGCAGCTTACGCAACCGCAAGGAGAACCAGGCGCGTAACATGTCGCTAGAGGCCATGGAACGCGAGAAGGTGAAGAAAGACGCTGAGGCGATCGAGCGCATGCGCTCCGTGTTCCCCAACGGCATGAAGGACATGGCGGGCTTTTTCAAGGACCTGTCGACATTTTTGGAGAAGGACTGCGGCGGAATCTTCAGCAGCAGTGGTGATAGCAGCAGCAATGGCAATGGCAGCAGTAGTGCCACCAGTGGTATCGGGAACGTAGCTGCTGCTGGTGCTGGTGGAGGTGCAGGCGGCATCGACGGAGCGACAGTCGAGTACGCGGACATGGACGACGACGACGCGCTAAAGGAGGAGGAGAAGGTCGCGGAGGAGTTCCTGCGGAAGAAGATGGTCGAGTCGCTGCGCGCGTGGTCCCACGAGCTCATGGAGTCGGAGCTCTCGCGGCTGAAGAAGCGGCTGAAGCCGCGCCAGGTCGCCAACTTGTAGGAGAGAAGTAGATCAAGCTATGCACAGCAGCGTCAGTCATGATTAGGAGATGCGTTTGTGTGTTCTGCGCGCCATTGGAATTTGGTTATAGGGAAAAGATGATAGCTAACCAGCTAATGCTAACGCAGTCAGGTTCGCACCCAGTGAGCAGTCAATTGCAAGGTTTCTCTATTCCTGAAATGAGCCAAATGACTCGCGCCTCAACTGCCGTCACCCGTTTCAAGCTGCTTTCTGGCTTGAGATAGAACAAAAAAGTGTGGAGACACACACACTACCATTTTCAAAAACCAATCTCTAACATATTCCACACACAGAGCAGCAGCAGCTCCGCAGCAAATGGCATGATGCGCCGCAACAGGAGGGAGTTTCTCAAGAAAGACCCGCTGGACCGAGCCGCGGGCGTCGGGCTCACACTGCCGGCCTTCAACTTTGTCGAGCCGCCAAGTCCGCGCATGCCAAGGAGGAGCCCCGCTGCAGTGTCCAACCAGAGTCTGCCAAGTGGAGGAGCAAGCGCTCTGCCAAGGCTGAACGGCGGAGGAGACTCGAACGCACAGTCTCAGCCTGCAGCTGCTTCTGCTGCTCATGGCCCGACGCTCAATGCTGAGAAAGCGATCGACTTCGACGAGATCCTGTACTTTACGGTCGCGAAATGGGCGGCGCAGATGAATGAGCCGACGCTGTGAGTTTGAACCTTGCTAGGCGTTGTGACGATACCGCTAGAACCACTAACAATGATGGCTGGACGAATATGATAACTATGAAGGTCCCATGAGAGCAAGATGACGCGGATCTGGCAGTCGTTGCTTCGCCATTCGGATGTGGGGCGCTTTGGGAACTCAGATACTGCGCCTCCAAACCGGATTTGCTCAGCGTTGTGCTTGGAAATCGTTCGGCAGGTAACAGAGACATCATTGGTCTTCTTTTGCCTGTTGTTCCCTATTGCACAAAGGAACAAAGTGTTGTTATCACTTGTTTACGGAATGTTCAGGTCTTGGAAACGTGCGGCGCGTCGACGCTGCTCTGCGGTGTGCTTATGGGCGGACTCGGGAACTCCATCTACGTGCGGTACGACCCAAAAGTCTCCTACCATTCACAGCGGCAATACGCGGACGTGGTCGCTGAACAGAGCGCGGAGCTGGACAGGAGGCAGCAGGAGCTCCAGGACCTCCACGACGAGCAGGAAGCGAAAGAGGGTCAGGCGCACCAGCAGCTCATCACCGCGACCATGGTCTGATGATAGTACAATTGCTGCTGTTGTTACTATTGGCATTTTTAATCGTGTGAAGGCGCTTGAATTGTTTTCTCTTTCGCTAGACGCTCAGGAAAATGACCCCGTCGCTCCGCCTCACAGCAATCGCCGAGATGGTGTCGCCGTTCCTGTGCGACGAGCTCTTCCTCGTGCTCTGGAACACCATGTCGACGGCACGCGCAGTGGAGACTGTCGACGCGACCGTCGAGGGCGAAGCCTCCACAGTCAGACAGATAGAAGCAGAGAAAGGTGGAGTCACAGGCGGACTCGAGCTCTCGCTGGTTGACTCGCACAGACGCGCGTCTGCGCTAGCGAACCTCGTGCTGCAGGAGCGCGTGCGGCTCGTGCTCACGTTCTGGCAGACGCTGAGCGCGGAGGAGCAGCAGGTGCTGCTCAAATCCTTCCAGTCCAGTGAAGGGCGAGAAGGAGAAGACTCGGAGGAGAGTAGTGGTGGTAGCAATACTCAAGCCACCAGACTCAAATTTGTGCTGCGTGCGCTCGAAGAAACGTACATGGCGGAGCAGATCCACCACCAACGCCAGGCGACACGGCGCAACCTGCTCGCTGGGCAATCAGGGCCAGGAGGAGGGCAGCTCATGCGTCAGCCAGAGGCGCCGTTGACACCGCTAGGAGGTCCGCAGTTCAGGCGGCCGACGATGACGGTACGCAAGCGACTCATGTCCAATTTTGCATTCATCAACCACCAGTCTCGATCGCAGAAGGACACTATACCAGAAGAGCAAGATTTTGATGGTGGTGAAGGAACCCAGAGCCAGCAGCACCAGGCGATCTCGATACCCGATGTGCTACTCGGCGTCATCGACTCCCACCACCCGTCCCAGCACCAGAGCCACGCAAGGACGACTCTGCCACTGGCGACAACGGAGAACCTGTTGGTCGAGCAGCTGAAAGCCGTCCACGAGGCGGTTCTGCGCAAGTGCGAGGACGTTTTCGAGCTGTTATGTGAAGAAGACGACGACGAAGACTTGAAGGTGACCAATTGTATAGGAACAGACCAGTCACCACCAAGAGCAGAAAACAGCATCTGCGAGGCGAAACGGAGTCTGTGCGACCTCCTGTGCGCGTATTTGGAGCCCGCGGATGGAATTCGAGAGAGATTCGCCCAGAGCAAAGCCTTTCGCGAGCGAAAGCGACTCGCCAAGCAGGAGCTCGAGGCCAGCAGCGGCGGCACGAACGAGCTCGTGCAGACGATCGTCCAGCGGCAGAAGCAGGACCCATCGCTGCTCGTGAATGCGATCAACCAGAGCCCCGAGATCCTGCTGAGCGCTGTGGCGCAGAACCTGGGTATCTTGCGGTTCACTATCACCAAGTTCGCTGGTCCCGTCAAAAGGTTCCTCAAGCTGGACCCGAAGGCGTGCGACCACCTCGACGCGCTCGTGCAGAAAAACCGCGGATTGCAGCTTCTGTGGGGCACCAACACGTCGACGGCCGACACAGTGACGGGTGTTGGCGGCAACACGGGCATCGAAGAGTACCTCTCATCTGGTACTGGTGGGGGCCGCGGAAAGACCAACGTCACGGTGGTCGGGAACTCGTACCTCGTGGACTGGTTCGCGTCGCACACAAACGAGCTCTCGGCGCTGTTTCTGAGCCAGCCGGAGCTGCTCAAGCAACTCTTCACCGAGATGTATCAGCAAGCGGACGTGGGCTCGTTCTACCGCCTCATGCTGCAGCTACAGAGCGTCTGGGGCGTACAGAGCTTCATGCGGCGCGCCTCGGTCGCGACTCTGGAGCGCATCGCGCAGGAGGACCCAGGGGAGATCTTGCACCTGCTGCGCGAGGTATTCCAGGAAGACGCAAACGGCCCGAACCGCGACCTGCTCGACCAGCTGCGCTCGTCACAGTACCTCGTGACGTGCCTGAGCGAGTTCCACCCGACAGCGCTGCAGGACATCCTGTCGTCCCACATCGACACGTGGAAGCACTACTTTGTGGATACGGCGGCGTCCAACGACGCGATCCTGAGAGAGAGCCTGCTTTTGAGGGTACGTTGAAGGGACGACCAGGGTTGACTACCATTTATAATGCTACAGGAACCTCGATTAACTCAGCTTGCCTCTTTGCGACACAACAGACGGAGAACATCGAGGGCGGTGACGCACTGGTCAAGATCTTTGACGCGGTGGTCGATGGCGCCACGGCGGCGCTGAACTTGCAGGCGATCGACTTCTCATCCTCGCCGGGGGACCTCGCGCGCGCCAAGGAGCGCGAGTCGTCCACGCGCCGCAAAATGCAGCAATGTCTGTACCTGCGAGGCATCTCGACCGTTTTCCGCGCGTTCATCTCGCCGCAGATCGCGAGCGTCGGATATCACCCGCGAAGCGTCATGAACGCTGCTGCTGGTGGTGGCAATGGCAATGGTGGTGGGGACTCTTCAAACGCCCTCAAAGGCACCCAGTTCTTCATCAACGAGAAGCTACAGAAAGACCCGAAAGCGACGAAAGCAGCGGCGCGAGCTCGAGGCAGAAGGCCGCTGCAGGCGTCTCCAAAGAAGCGTCTGCACCGCAACAGCGCGACAAAGGAAGAGATCGCGGAGATCTCAGCCGCTGCGCTCGCGTCGGATCCGCAACCGACAGCTCTAGTGCCATCACTCCACCATCATCAACAACAGCAACAGCAGACTCAGCTCGTGCCGTTCCAGTTTGCCGTGGACCTGCCGTCCATGTGGCAGACGTACCTGCGTGCGTTTTTCCGGCAGCAAACGGAGAGAGAGCCAGACTCGCTCAAACTCACCGAGGCGCATGTCAAGACGCTGATCCTGGACATCTGCCTCGAGTTTCTCAAGGCGGACCACCTGCAGCTGGACAACGCAAGCCTCTGGACCATCGCACCGTTTGTCTGCGACTACTTCATTGCGCGCTACGAGTCGCCCGCACTTGTGGGCTGCTGGCTCTTCAGCTTTGTCGAGGGCTTACTGGCGTTCCAAGACGACCAGCGAATCGCGTTCTTCTGCGCAGCGTCCGGTCTCACGACGGCCAACAACGGATCATCCTCTTCGTATCCAGGCTACGACGTGTTTCTCTACTATCTGCACGCGCTTGGACACATCTTCTTCGGACAAATGAAGATCTTCAAGGCCGAGAACCGACTGGAAGAGACCGCCGAGGGCTCCTGTCCCGTGCACATCAAGCACGTCCGCGTGACTGCAGACACGCTCTTCGGCTTCACATTCACGGGCTCCGAGAAGAAGCTGCTGCACCAGGAGATTGACGCGCTTCCTGCTGTGGGGCAACTGCGCTCGGAGTCGCTTCCACCTGTTGTTGCTGTTGCAATTGCAGGCGAACGAGAGAACTCTGGCCTTGTTGACGAAGGAAAACTAGTGGAGCTGGACGATGCGATGGCCATTTTCCTCTCCAAGTGGAACGCCATGAACGACCAGGTCGACGAGGTACGCTTGTCGCTTCTTAGTACCTATCTGTTTGGAATTTGCACCTCACTTGATGTGGACTAATCTTGTCTGAATGGGAACACTGCACCGTCAGAAATACAAGCAGGCGTTCGAGTCCTACGACACGGGCAGCAATCGCATTGGGCTCGACCAGTTCATCAAGATCGTGACGAGCGTGACCAACAGTCGTATCTCGCCGCGCGAGTGTAGACTCGTATTTGGGGATGTGGGTCACGAGTTCCTGGACCTGGATATGCTACTGCGCGTGACGCGCGCGTACCAATTGCGGCTGTTTAACGTGCATCTGCCAGAGGTGCCATTCCAGGAGCAGGATCTTCAGGAACTACGGCTCTCGGTCGGAAGAACCAACATCTCATCTGTGGAGAGGGTACGATTGTCGGCGCTTTTTATCACTTGCTGCCAATGCATTGAATGGCTGTGATGCTCATGATACCCTTCTTGTATAATCCGAGCAGGAAGTGGAAGACCTGGTTCGGTACTGGCGCAGTGTGCACGAAGACCTGACCTACCAACTGGAGGCTTCGCATCAGAACAAGGCGACCAAGACGCTGCTGAGGAAGCAGAACGCGCTGATCGAGCGGCTTCTGAGCGACATCCAGCAGCATGCACAACAGCAACACCACCAACATCTTCAAGTGTCACAGGAAGCACAGTCCAAGCTTGACCTGCACAGCTCACTCAGTCGCACGTGGCAGGAGATCCGGGCGTGCGTCAAGATGCTGCACACCGCGAAGCTCACGCAGCACTACCTCAGCCGCCTCTTCTTGCAGTTTAGCCTCGTGAAATGGATCCGCCAGGCGCGGAGGCGCGCGCAGGAGGAAGAGCGGCATCGCACGCTCGAGCAGCTCAACAGTTAGTTTTGATGATAACGTCATAATGGCAAATGGGTACACTTTTGCTTCAACTAGAGTTTGGACATTGTGGACGTTTCCGTATCGATTGATGAAAATGCACGTCCCGAACACTGCACGAAACCTGATTTGAGTGGGATCGTGCAATGTACGGGACATGGAAAGGTTTTCGACATTATCGACTGTACCTTCTTTTGTATCACACCTGGTTGAAGGCAAAGTGGCAAGATGGACGACGCAGCAAAACCAAGCGGCAACAATGGCGCACCCAGCGGAGAGCTCTTCGTGCGCGTGAACAGCGCTGCGATATGCTATGAAAGCGGCCTGCTGCACGGTGTGCGGCCGTTTTTGACGCACGAGGTGCTGCTGCTTTCACGCTCGACCGCGCAGCAGCTCCAGCCGTGGACGCAGAAGATCGCGCTCGCACGGCGCTTGAGAGCACAGACAAAGGTGCGCTTCTGGCTGATTCGCTGTGCTACTGGCGGCACTAGTGGTAAGACGAGAGGTGAAACAAATATGCGTTGGCGTGCACAGGCAAGACGAGAGCAGGCTCGAGTGCGATGGAAGAGCGTGCAGATAGCTATCAACGGCGTCAGCGTCGCGAATGCGCATTGCCTCTTGGCCTCACATAGTTCCCCTGGTGTTTCAAATGAGCGACGAACCGAGCGATACATGGATAACTTCCTGCGGCTGGAGCAGCTGCACAACCAGTTTGTGATGCAGAGTGTGTTGCGCTTCTACGCGCTCCTGGAAGCCGAGCGCACGTACATCCAGCAGTGGGCAGCGCAAGAGGACGCCAAATGCCAGGACCTGCTCAAGCAGACTCAGCTGCTTTTTCACTTCAAGTGAGTACAATCCCATTACGATGTCTATGTATCATTAGCACCATCAATGTGGTGCACTGCCTGACTACACTTCAGTCTCTTTGCGACTCAGCTCGAGAGCGAAACATTGGGTCAAGTGCGCATGTGGCGCCTCCCAGCGTCTGACTCGCAGCACCAGCGCTGCGTCAAGGCCGCGAGCGAGAACGTTAAGCGGAATTTCTTCCCCTCTTCTTATGGTCAGCAGCTGCAGCAGCCATCATTGGAGGTGATGGAGGTGTACAAGATCGAGAACCAACCGCTTTTGCACCATTTCCACTGCTTCACGCAGGCGATGCCGCCATCTGAAGTCAAGATCAAGGGGCTATTCTGCACAGTTCCAAGTGAGAGCATCGAGCACTGCGTCGTGTGGGGCATGCACCACGATGAAGAGAGTTTCCGGGCGGCTTCAGCAGAAGATATTGAGGTCTTCAGCCGAGCCGCGTGCGTTTGATCGTCCTTCAGTGTTCTCACAGATAGCTGGATGGTGATATTTCTAACAGCGGCTTGGGGGGATGTTACTTTGTAGCTTGGGCAACATGGGCGGTGCGCCAGGCACCTCGCACGAGTTCCGCGCGAGACTGAAAGTTTCCGAGTCGAAAGTGCTTAGATTTCCGCGGAGGTTTAGTCGCTACAGCACGTTTGAAGAGTCGCGCGGCAGTTTGACGACACAGGACGGAACCACTGAGAACAGCAACATCACCAACATTCAGTACCTGGCGCTCTGCCGAGTGGCGATGGGCAAGACCGTGCGTGTGAAGAAAGACGCGGTGGGTTGTGAAGGAGACGCGGGCAGCTTTCCTAAAGACCCGCTGGTCGGGACGCTCTACTTTGCAGAGGAGGTACGCGAGTGAATTCAGTATTCCATTCAGGGTTTGTTTTGAGTATCTTGAGCCGACTTTGCTGTGATCTACCCTGTGACTTGTTCGGATAGGAAGAGTATCTCGTTCGGTACCCGCAGGCCGTCGTCCCCGAGTTTGTCGTGCAGGTGCGAGAAGAGAGTTGTCTCTTGTTTGTTTGTGTCAATCAAAGCTCATTCTGGCACACTCACTGACAACAATAATATTACCATATGCTGATAGCTGCGCTGGTCACAAATGAGCAATGGCTCACTTCGAGCAATTCCGGATCCGGTCATGCCAGTAACCCTTGCCGAGCCTTCGATCGAGTTGTTATCAGCAGCTTTTGAAAAGCAGAGCTACACTATGGGACTCAACTCATCGTTGCCCTCAGGACTACTCTATGGATATGGCACCACAGACAATTCCATTTCGGTCTTCGCACCCCACGACCAAGTCTTCGAGGAAGAAGAGGACGAAGTCGAGCTTCTGGAGAGGAATCTCGCCAGGGCAGCGAAAGCGAGGGCTGCCGCAGCGCTTGCGAAGCTCAGCGCCGAGAGCGTTCTCTCGAATTGCGCGCGCCAGAAGAAGCTCATGGTCGAGGATCTCCGATCGTTGCAGCACCTGTTTTGGTCACGAAGCCACGAACTCTGGGCGGGTAGTGGTGCTGAGATGGAAAATGGGAAAAGCCAACGCAGTCCAGAGAGGCAACAAGATCAACAACTGTATCAACGCCAGCAAAACGGGTTTGTTACCATGAAGAAACCTGCTGCAGCGCATTCCTCAGCTAAAGCGCAGAAGCTACTTGGTGACCTGGAGCGCGTGCGCCGACTGGAGACCAGCGCAGAGAACAACGCGGTGACAGCGACTTTTTCGTCTAAACCCAAGGCGAAGCGTAATCCAAACGTTGGAGGCAGACCAGTAGTTTGTAATAATTACTATTCCACAAAGTAAAAACAAGTCACTGCATTCACACTACTTCGCAGACTAGCGAACTAACTGTAGCTCCTCAGTTCTTGAACTCAATGACGTATTGGTGCAGCGCTTGAGAGCCGGTGTTCTGGAACGCGTGGATGCAGCGCTGCTCAGTTGGATCCACGTCCACGTAGCGGAATTCGCCCGCCGCAAACTGCGTCTCGCCCTGCTCCTGCAACCGCGCGTCTAAATTGCGCGTCTTGCCACTTGAGCGGTTGATGAACACGTACGGGTGTTGGTGCTCGTGCAGCTCACAGGTTCTCTGCGGCTCGACGCAAAAATCCCAGAGGTTCACGAGCGCGTTCGAGAGCAGCAGTCGCGTCGCGATGGCACCAGCGGGTTTCTGCGGAAGGTCCTCTGGTTTGCGGACGTGGCTCTGCTCAGCCGATCCGTGCGGGAGCAGTGATAGCGCAAAGTACCCAGTTGAGGAGGAATCCCCAGCGAGGATGTCCTCCACGCCCCGCGCATGCGAGCCGGGCACGTAAACGAACGGATGGGAGATGTTGGGGCCGACCACGTCTGCTGGTAGCAGCATCCGCGCCACGGGCGGCGCAGGCAGCGCCGCGAGCAGCTCTCGGTCCTTCTGGAGTAGCTGATTCGGGTTTGCGGCCGCGCCCGCGCCTGGCCGCAGCTCCCACAGCGCGAAGCGATCGTTGACGACGAGCGGTTGCGAGTGCAGACCGCACTGACGCAGTTGGCGCAGAGGCAGTCGGGTAGCAGCAGCTGAGCGCATGGCAGTTGCTTGATGTTTCTTCTTCTTCTCTTCTGTTCTCTTGGAGCTTTTGGGCAATGAGCGTTTGTTGTTCAAACAGACTTTGGCTCGCATGAAGAAAAAAAGAAGAGAAACGCATAGTGCGTTTCTCTATGACAATGCAAAGAAAAGCAAACTTCAAGGAAAGAGGCCACTATTAAGGTGGAGTTGGAGCTCAAAAGGTCGTTCGTGAGGCGGTGCAACGGCGCAGTGGACGTTTGGAATTGGGACCTTAGCGGTTGCGACACAGATAATAATGCACGATTTCTTTTTCAATCAATAGCAAAAGCAACTGGACATGATAACAGATCGATTGCCACTTGCATTTGCGTGCTCATTTGCGTGGTAAGCGGCTGGAACGCAAGTTGCATTTCCCGCACAACTCAAAGATCCGCTTCTAACAGTTCCGTCGCCAAGACGGCATCAAATGCTTCGACATTAGATACTACGTACGTGTAACGCGCAATGCAAGCGCATCAGTATTCATTAATTATCGTGTGTGCGATCCATCTTGCTTCTACTGTGATACCATACACACAACATGCGCGTCTTCATTTGCTTGATGTGCGTTTTGCACATTTGTCTGTCTGCGGTTGCCTGATTGGATATTCTCTTGGTTCTTTGCTACGCTGCTCACCAGATGAGCGACCAGATGAGCGACCAGATGAGCAGTCAGCCTGCCAACTTCTGTGAAGCTCTCCAATGGACTGAGCTGCTGCTGTTCTGTATCAGCCTTGGCTTTCGATCACGACCGTTCAAACTTTCTTGATCGAAATCCGCCGATCTTTTACAACTGGACGCTGGCCGTGATCCGAGGAGGGCGATATTTGCGGACGTTTCAGTCCAGCTGATATTGAGAGAGAGGCAGGATCCTCACATAGATGCGCAAATGATGATTGGGTGTTGTTGACTGCTGGTCAGGAAGCAAGCAAACACAAATACAAAGCAGACACGCGGCCCTCGAGGGTCGCAAGTGTCAACTCGGGGTGGCGCCACCACCAGCTGGGAAGGCTTGCACCCTCCCCATCCTCAACGAGCCGCGGGTCGGACTGGAAGCTGTCACTTGCCTGTCGCTTACCTGTTACTTGCCTGTCGCTTGCTTGTGCTCTTGCTTGTGCTCTTGCTTGTGCTCTTGCTTGTGCTCTTGCGGATATTGTTGACATTCAGCCAGTCGAGGACGCTACTCCCCAGCTGGATCTTGGCTCACAAAGGAGAACGCCATATTGTTAGAGGTCGCAGCCACAATCACAGTCAACACCCCGCCTCGTCCGTCCTCTGAAGCCACACGTGCTGGTGGTTTAGTAGGGACGGAGTCAACTGCGTCGCATCAGCTGGCGCAACACAGAGGGGGTGTCCAGTTGCACGTGCGGCACCGCACCCGGGATTTCAGTTGCCTCCTGCCAGCAAGACCCACTTTGCTATTTATTTGGGCTGAAAGATCAGTTCGTACATAAAATAGCAGGACTGAGCCGTCCGCAAATAAACTTCACCGCATATCCATATTGCGATGACTGGACTGCCTTGAGTTTGTCTTTGCCGCCAAAGCTACTTTGTAGATCCACACCGGTGGAGTATCGAACCCCGCCTATTTGGGCGATGTTAGTCGAAAGCAAGGCTTCTTGCTAATTAAAGCGCGAATCGAATACGATACGAGCACATAGAGGAAGGAGGGAAGCATGGGGAAGACTCAACCAACTGACTATCATTAGCTTGTAGCTCGGCGGCTTTTAAAATCTAATTCTGCGCTCACTCTCGCTCGCTCGCTCGCTCGCTCTCGCTCTCGCTCTCTATAAAAATAGCGGCCAAAATCAGATCGGTGCTATATTTGAATTGGATAGAGTAGCTGCTGAAAGCTGAGCAGCTCAAGGCAAAGCCAAGGGCTAACTAGTAAGGCGAGCCAAAGCAAAGCTACTTGGCTTGGATGAAAGCTTTATCAGGTTCTGTTTAGGGGTTCCGGACACACGCGCACGCTCTCTTTCGCTGGGTGAGATGCACTCGCACGCAGCTGCACAGAGCGGACATGTGACACAACATCAGTTTGCAATTCGCACGTTTCCAGCCAGTCACGGCTGCAGGTCCACAGTAGGAAAGCGCCTCCTCTTCCTGATCTCTTTCTCTCTCTTCGACTCTCGACTCTCGACTCCAGCTCGTCCGTTTGCCAGCTCAGAACCGAAAATGACCGCAAGCAGTAACTACCAGGAGATGCAGACCGAGCCGTCGTCGTCGTCGTCGCACGCGCAAGCCGTCAGCGGTGAAGGCAAGCGCCCGTACTACGGCAAGTGCCAGTACAAGACCGGCAAGTGCTTCAACGAGCGCACGCTCAAGCGCAACGGTGACGCGCACTCGCTCTGCGAGGAGCACCGGATCAAACAGAATCTCATCCAGCGCCGCAGCGACCGCAAGTACCAGACCGTGCACGCGATCCGCCGCCGCGAGCGCTCACAGCGCCGCGCGGTGCTCAAGAAGCAGGTATCCATGGCGGTCGCCCAGCAGCTCTTCTACGAGCATCAGCAACAGAAGAGCATTGGCATCCAGCAGCTGAGTGCCGGCCATCCGCCGAGCACGCTCGCTCCTGCGCACTCGCACTCGCATGGTCACACTCATGCCCACACCCACTCTCACGCGCCGCCGCATGGCTTGCACCAAGCGCTGCACTCGGTCGCATCGTTGGCGCCGCCGATTCAGATCCCAGGCAAGATGGACTTGAGCCACTTTATCGGCGGCCCATCGTCCTTTCTGTCGAGCGCGGAAGGTCTGGCGTCCCCGATTCTATCTTTCGCGGTGGCGCCAGCGCCGTCCTCGCGCAACTTCGTGGAAGGGTCTTCATCTGCTGACCGTGACCACAAGATAGAAGCCGACGACGATGATGATGACGACGATGACGAAGAAGACGACGACGACGAGCGAGAGGACACAAGCAGCCGCAGCGCCGCGCTGCAGCAGCAGCAGCAGCAGGCAAGTCAGTACAAGCAGAAGCAGCTCCAACGCGAGACGACGGCCTCTGCTGCGGACCACGTGAAGGAGGAGAACGCGTCGCCGACGGGCATCGACGACTTTGCTCCGGACTCGTTTCTGTCCATCTGCGCCTCCGAGGAGGACAGCGACGCCGCGTACGCCAACCTCGTGCCGATCATGTCCACCATGGGCGAGAAGGAGATGTGGACAGAGGATGACATCGAGTTTCTGCAGAACCTACTGCTGGCTTGAGCGAAGAGTCAGTAAGGGAGGAGGGGTCAACACGCACAGAGGGATTTCTGATTCCTCAGAAAAAATATTTAGCGCCGCGGCGCTTGCTTATATGCACACACACCATATAACTTATTACCATAGAGCTACATATTTCCCATTGATCTTGCACCCCTTCACATGCAGATCCCTTGATGGTGCCTTACCATGGCTGTGTAACACAACATGCTGAGCGACTGTAACTGATACTGCACTGTGATACTTCAATGAGTGGTGAAGTGGATACACAAATCGATGGATGGTCCACTCTGGGGCGCGTTCGTCGCCAGATCGAAAGTCCCACTTTCACTGAGGAGATCACTTCTGAGTTGCCCTTTTTGAAGTTCTGAGAGCTCCTTCGAGTCGCCGAAAGCGCAATCTAAGAAGCTGCGTCCGCCTTCTCTCTCTCGAAAGAGAAAGACCCAGCAGCCATGGCGTGTACTCACGTAATGCCGGGCGACAAGCAGCACCGTTTTGTACGTACGCACGATTGCAGGTGCGCTGAGAAGTGGGCTGCGGGAAGAGGTTTCTGGGGCCGCCAAGTCGCGCGTGACGCCCCAATTATTAGCGCCGTCAAGTCACGATGGTGGCGAGCAAGCCACTGTGTGCGCCTATAAATAATGGGAGGCAACCTGGATGCCAGGTACAAAAATCATCACAGAGGTATACACGCCGCCGCCCTCCGCGATCTTTCTCCGCCAGTCGTCTCCCTCATGCTTGCACAACAAATCACACTCGGTCCGCGGATCTTGCGGATCCCCTTGTCTGTCTCTCTTGGCTTTGGCTGAGCGACAAAGTGTCCGGTCGTTCGGTCTCTGGCTGGCGTGACAGAAAGAAAGAACTTCGGAGATCTCGTCAATGAACGCGCATCCAACGCTATACAAAGAGAGAGAGAGAGAAAGAGAAAGAGAGAGAGGATTCTAAGAATGACCGGTTCAGTTAGCCGCGCATCACCAGCGACGGCGAATGAACCGATTGTTGTTGCACCGAGCGCTCATTCCCGATTCTGCCTCTTCCAGCAACAATCGATCAACCTCAGCAGTTGCCTCTTTCTCACTCACTCCACCAGTCCTTCTCGTCTTCCTTGATGACCGTCATGAACAACCTCTACCATTGCCATCGTCACGCCTATGCCCCGCACTCCAACGCCACGCCTCGATCTGCAACCACCTCTCCATCTGCGTGTTCGACGAGCGCAGCGACGCTCCCGCGGATCCAGGCGCTCTTCCCCGAGACCAAGTGGATTCCGTCTCCACCACCGATGACGTCGCTTTCAGCGCTCTTCACTGGCTACTGCAGTTCCCCGACGTACCCATACCGCAAGTGCGTGCTCGACGTGGCCATAACGCCAACAAAAACGGTCTTGAAGCGAATCGAGACGCCTGTGACCAAGCCGCGCAAGCCGCTGTCGCTCTTTGATCTGCTCTCCGTGGACGCTGCGCTGTCAGCAGCCGAGAAGAAGTCGTGCAAGCCCAGTGTACACCACCGACGCCAATGCGGTGTCCCCGACTGCGCCAAGTACGCGCTGAGCGGAGGCTTCTGCATCCGTCATGGCGGCGGCAAGCGCTGCAGCTACGACGGCTGCCAGACCGTCGCGCAGAGCGGCGGACTGTGCAAGGCGCATGGTGGTGGGAGCAAGTGCAAAGTTGTGGATTGCTGCAACGTTGCGCGACGCAAGGGCTTTTGCATGAGCCACGGCGGTCGCCAACCCTGCAAGGTTGAGGGCTGCTCCAAGTGTGCGCACGGCGGTGGCTACTGCATCTCCCACGGCGGCGGCAAGCGCTGTGCGTCGCTCGACTGCGTCAAGAGCGCACAGGCGGGAGGCTTCTGCTACAGTCACGGCGGCGGCAAGCGCTGCTCGGCGCCGCAGTGCTTCCAGGCAGCGCGCAAGGGCGGACTCTGCATCCGCCACCGGAAGGCGTTCAACTACAGCATCGACAGTAGTAGCAGCGTGTAGAGGGATGGAATGCTATGAATTGCGTGCGTGTGGCATTATTGTTAGTACCGTATACTATGTGTCACTTGTCGCCATCAAAAACCCAAACCCTTTCGATGGCTCCAACCGTTTATTACCACAATCAGCACAAATTATCGTTTATATTTCACCAACAATGATTGGCTACGACTGTAACAAATTCAGCCAGTTGATAGAGAAGTTTTTGGTTTTGGAAGCCTCAACCAAGTGCATCTTTATAGGAAATGACTTCTGATGCGAATTGATCTTGAGGTTACCTCCACCTATTGACAGGTTGTCACTTGGGTAAGGTTGGCTGAGTTCCGGCATGGCGACCAGAAGAAAATAGGGGTGAAGAGACAGAGTATTGCTGCTCTCTTTATTTTGCATGCCACCCTCCTGTTTTTGCTGTGGAAACACACAAACCTCACGAATTTCACTGTAGCGCTCGCAATCCTCATACACTTCACTATCATCTTCGAATGACACACAAAAGCCTTCAGTATTTCACTACCGGTGCTCTTCTTTTCATCGCCTTCCTCGTCTGCATCAGCACCACAAGACACATCATCGTCGGACTCAACTTCTCAGAAGCTGCCGTCTACTAGGTGCAAGTGCTCTAGAACTTTAGTAAGGTTTTCTGTTGCTGTCTGATTTGTTGAGTGATGTCTACAGTCGGCAGGAAACACCGCCTTGTAAGAAGGCGCTGTTCCAAATAGTCCCTCAAACACGGCACACACGCTTAGCGAGAACGAGGAAGCGATTTCCCGACTTGGAGGGAGGAGGAGCGACTTGATGATTTGAAGGTAAATTTGCAACTGGATTGAAAAGCTGTTATGGTTCCTGTCGCTACTCCTACTTAGTGTAATGGGCCTCACCCATTACATAAAGGTGAATCTGTTTCACAAATTGTGTGTGCCACACAACACCTTTGCTGTGCATTGTGGGTGACAAAAGACAAAGGGATTACAGTAAAACGTGAACCCAC
>JALBZD010000455.1:0-26641 GCA_038050675.1 Globisporangium cylindrosporum | reverse complement strand
TGCGCTGTCCCTATCATTTTGTCGCCCTCTATAAACTTATATCGGCCATTCCTGTGGCGCTAAGAAGTCAAATCGAGCTGCGATTTCACCACGATAGTGTTCTAATGACGTTCTCTAACATACTAAAAAAGCTCGTCCGCAAACACAAAACTCGAAAAAAATCCACATCATTCAATTACTTTTTGCTGTCCTTATCTTTTTGACGTGCACTGTAGTCTGGTCCGAAATGTGTCGAGAAGATAATTTCGTTTATGCTCCTGTTTTGGCAATGCTCTATCTTCATATATCCGCATTATTTCTCTAATGTCCTAAAAATAGTATCTACGCATCAATCTCGCAGATAAATTCTCTCTCGTAAAATATGCAATTAAATAAAACCCTAAGGTTTTAAATTTTTAAAACCTCACCTCGCGCGTGTAGAAACACGCCGAGGTTTATTGCTCAAGCCGTCCACCGGGTTTTCCTCGCTCTTCTTCCGGCGGGCCGCCTCCAGCCGCCGCCACCACACAGACACAGACAGACAGACAGAGAGCCCCCCGCCGCGGCCACTTCCCTCGACGCCCTCGCCACCATGATGCTGCACAAGTTGAGCGCCTCCATCGCGCCGCGATGCGCCTCGGCCTTCCAAGGTGCGTCTCGCCATCCCTTCTATTATGCGTACACGTAGGCACACATCCACAGACAAAAAGAGAGGCTCGTTAGAGAGACACACACAGGAGGAGAGCAGACCACAGGAACATGCGACGAATGGAATGCGTGAGAAAATGGAGTCGATGCGGCTCGAGAAAAGGAAGAAAGCCAGGTTGTTGCGATTTTGCATGCACATGTTGCCCTCCCTCCTTCTCTCGCCCGTGTCTCCGCATCGGCGGGGTGTCGTTCGTCGCCTACGCGCCGTGTAGCTCTTGTGCTGCTGTGCGCCTAAATGACAGTCTCTCTCTCTACGGGTGTGGATATTGCCTGTGATTGTCGATGATCGCAATTTATTAACTGTGCTTGTATCGATGTGTTGATCCCCCCCTCTCTCTCCGCTACCAACAGGCCGCGCTGCCGCCATGAGCACCAAGGTCGTGACCGACACATACGCGTCGCCAGACCACTACTTTGAGAAGGACCGCATCAGCGCCGGCGACCCGTCGAAGCGCGCGTTCACGTACTTCCTGCTGGGTGGCGCCCGCGTGGCGTACGCGACCGCGGGCCGTCTCGCCGTGATCAAGTTTGTGGGATCGATGAGCGCGTCGGCCGATGTGTTGGCGCTCGCGACCGCCGAGTTCGACCTGAGCAACATTGACGAAGGCGCGACCGTGACCGTCAAGTGGCGCGGCAAGCCGATCTTCATCAAGCACCGCACGGAGAAGGAGATCGCGATCTCGAACGACGTGAACCTGAGCAACCTGCGTGACCCGGAGACCGACGCCATGCGCGTGCAGGACCCAAAGTGGCTCGTCGTGCTCGGCGTGTGCACCCACTTGGGCTGCGTGCCAACGTCGAACGCCGGCGAGTACGGCGGCTGGTTCTGCCCGTGCCACGGTTCGCACTACGACCTGTCGGGCCGCATCCGCAAGGGTCCAGCGCCGCTCAACCTCGAGATCCCGCCATACAAATTCCTGGAAGACAACAAGATTCTTCTCGGTTAGACGATGAGCACCAGCTTCTGAGGATGTTGTGTGACGGATACGCGAACGACGACGTTGTTGCTGTTGAGGAATAATGGGAGCACTGTGCATTACAGGACGCCATTAGACACGAACAGACTTTGTCTCGCGTAGCAGGACGACACGAGAGAGAGAGAGAGTGAGGCTCTGAAGATTTGAATAAAGAGAGGCAACTTACACAAGAGACAAGCAAAACCCAACACAAAAAGATACAAATACACACACAAAATGACACACAAACCACCCACGCAGCATGTCAGTGAATACATACACGTACTTCTGCATGTGGCCAATAGAAGTGTATAAGGTGGTGATGATGCGGACCCATCCGTGAAGGTGAACATCTGCTGCTGCTGCTGGTGTGTGATTGATTGATTGACATGAGGAGCTCCATTCTCAATACTACATTTCGTAGCAAGTAGCGAGTTGGTTGGCTCTTTGGTTGTGACCAGAAGAATGCGCGCGGAAGATCGAGTCATCACCGTCTCGCGTGTTTTCAACGACTCTTTTATCTCGCATACCCTTTCACTATATTGTATGTATGTTCATTAATCTTAATAGCCTCTGTATAAATAAATTACTGTACATTTTATGATGATACCTGCTGTGAGGGGCGAGTGCTGCCTCCCAACCTCCATGGAGTGTCGCGCAAACAGCAACAGGCCAGTCTCAAAGCGAGACACTTAGATCACCTCAAGCAAGCGCCAGCGCCATTAGCATAAGAAGAGACGCGCCAGCAGCCATCGCCCAAGTGCCACCCACACGCACTTTCGCTTCCTCTCACTCACAGCATTAGCACTAGTACTAGCACTGACGCCATGGCTCCACAGCAGCAGCAATACCAACAGGAAGAGAGCGAGGCGCAGGATGTCCGCCGCGAGCTCAAGCGCGCGCGCACGATCCTCATCAAGATCGGCACGGAGATCGTGCACTCGACTGACGGCGTGCTCGCCATGGGCCAGATCGGTGCTATCGTCGAGCAGGTATGGGATCCATTGCGCTGTCCCTCTCATGTGCTGCTTATAAGACTGAACTGGTGGTTGACGCATTTCTGTTTCTGTCTGTTGCCTTTTTTGATTAGGTCGCGATGCTGCACATGCAGGGTCACAACATCATCCTCGTGTCGAGCGGCTCGGTGGCAATTGGCAAAATGGTGTTGCACCGCCAATACCTGCTCTCGGGCTCGATGCAATCCCACCTGGGCGGCCGCGTGGGTGAGTCCGTGCACTTCTTCGAGAAGGCGTGCGCCGCCGCTGGTCAGAGCGGGCTGCAGTCACTCTACGAGATGCTTTTTGCGCAGTACCACCTCGCGTGCTCGCAGCTATTGGCGTCAGACGCCGATTTCCGCGTGCCGAGTGTGCGCGAGAACCTCAAGAAGACCGTGCGCACGCTGCTGGACGTGGGCATCATCCCCGTGATCAACGAGAACGACGTCATCTCGCGCCGCAAGACACCGATCACCGAGGGCGGCAAAATCGCGTGGGACAACGACTCGCTCGCGTCGCTCTTCGCACAGGAGATGGAGGCCGACCTCATGATCATCCTGACCGACATCGATGGCGTCTACACTGCGAACGCAGGTACGTACAGTAGTAGTAGCCACTTCCACTTCGTGGTGGTCTTGCTTGGATTTGGAATACTGATTACGATTGTTTTTTATCCATCTCTCTCTCTCTCTCTCTAACCTGTAGACGGCTCAGGCAAGACACTCGTCCACACGTTCAAGGCGTCGGACACAGGCATCATATCGCCAGAGTCGCGTGTGGGGCGCGTGGGTCAGAAAGACAAGCTCCACTCGTGCATCCGCGCGGTCGATAGCGGCTCGGTGCGCACGGCGGTGATCGTCAAGGCCGAGCCTGGCGCGCTGCTGCGGCTGCTCAAGGGCGAGCAGATCGGCACACTCTTCTACTTGCGTAACGGCGAGCGCATCGGCGCCGAGGAGAACGAAGACCACATCGACCCGCTCTACTCGGGAATCTCCAACCATCCAATGAGCCGCCTCTAGAGAGACAATGGACTACCAGCTAGCTACAGTACCCCACACGAGGCTCAAGGTATTCATTCGTTCAGGCAAGACAGAGCTGGTTAGATACATGGGGTTAGAGAGAAACAAGAGCTTTTAAAAAGATTGATTGTATATCACCACCACCACCATTACCGCATTTGTGTGCGTGCGTGCGTGCTTGAGCTTATATTCGTCAATCTTGTAATCTCTCGAGCAGAACGAGTGTACATTACGCATTGCAGCACTTGGACGGGTCGAGCCGCTGGTTCTTCCCTGCGCCACCCATACCGTCTGCAGCCCCGTGTTTGCTCTCTTCCAAGTGGATCGTCGCGGCGCGCTCGATGCGCTGGAACTTTCCCTTGTCTTCGTCGTAGATCGCGACGAGCAAATCTTCGAACGCTTTCCGCACGTTGTGGCCGGTTTTGGCAGATGCGCGCTGGCCGATGACCCCAAGCTGTTGTACGGCTGAGTCGTGAAGCTCTTCGGAGATGAAGGATCCGCTGGTAGCGTCACTGCTGTTGCTGCTGGTGGTGGTCTCCAGATCGACTTTGTTGCCCACAAGCGTGATGCACTTGACGAGTGTGCTGCTGATGTCTGCGTGGGCCTTGAGCTCCTTGAGCCAGTGCTGCTGCGCGTGCTCGAACGACGCACGGTTGGTCACGTCGTACACCACAAGAGCACCAGCGGCGCGGCGATAGTGCCTGCAGGTTGTATAAGACGAACAACATCACACTGTTAGCCTATTTACGGAAATACATAATCGCAAAACCAAGCCAACACGAAGTCATGGACGTACGAGCTTGTGATGGCACGGTATCGCTCTTGACCAGCTACATACACACAACACAGACACATCCGTTTATATGACACCACCTCACCACATGCACATGTGCATACATCACATACACATAGCCTTGATATCATCTTCTGATTGACTGTGCTGAACGCACCTGTATCCCAGATCTGTGCCTTGATGCGCTTGCCGTTCGGGTGCTGCACCACTTTCGTGCCAAACTCGACGCCGATCGTGGGCTTGCGCACGGACGAAAAGCCCTTGGCCGTGCCGTCGGCGTTTACATTTTTGCTACTGCTATCACCACCACCGCTGCTGTTATTGCCGTTGCTGCCGTTGCCGTTGCTGGTGTCTGTACCATTCACGTCATCAGATGACGCGAGGAACGTCGCGAGTAGGTTGGTTTTGCCCACGCTCGGGTCGCCCACGAGCACGACTGTACGAGTGCACCCACATACACAAGGACGAACATGTAGAGCGAGGTTAGTGCTACACACATGCAATGAGTTGTGCACAGACGCTATGCATCCAGTACCTTTATAGAGGACGTCGTACTGCTGCTCCATCAATCCTTCTTCTTCCGCTCAGCGGCTTTTTAACAAGCAGGTTCAACCTGAGCGAGCGTCCGCATTCGGTGTGTGTTCTCCAAGAAGGTGAGGTGTCGGTACACTGTACCAGTATTGATTTGGCACAGTGTACCATCTTATTGTACCTTTTATACCGGTACAGCTGAAGCGAGTAGGGTACCGGCATGGCTCAATGAAGTACGAGTTTTCTTTCTTCGTGGCATCACCAAACCTGCGACGTGTGAGCGGAGGATAGACCTTCACAAGATGTCGCCTGAGTTTTTTTCTTCTTCTTTGCCACCTTGCTGTGCTGGGTGTGCTGCACTGGATGAGCTTCAGATTTGCTTCACTCTATATTGGATTGATTGAGCGTGTGTATGTGCTGATGATATCTTATACTCCCTGATTCTCAGGACTTCTAGATTTGTGGCTCGTAAAGTGAGTGCACTCGAGTTCCCCAGTGGGTACAATTGCACCCTTTTTGCTTGTCAAACGCAAGGAGTGATGGTATCCGCAACCAAAAATTACACTTCTTCCACACAATTGCAACCTGCTATGCGACTGCGACGAGAAGGAAGATCCGTTCATTCGGCAATCCGCGCACGGCCACAAGCAGCAGCAGAAGCGCCAGCCAGAGCTCTTTACACACCACCACAAGCAGCTCCAACCGCAACGCCACCATGATGCGAGCGATGGACTCTACCGACATCATCCTCTCGTCGCGCGCCGGGATGGAGCTCGCGCAGGAGCGCACACCAGGGTCGCCCAACCGCGCGCTGGCGATCTGCATGGCCGCATGCACGGGTCTGCTCTGCATCGGCTACGAGAGCGTGCTGGCTTCGCACATTGCGAGCTACGATTCGTTTCAGAGCGACTTCTGTCCAGGCGACGACTGCACAGACGACTCGGCACCGGAGTCGTGGTATGGCTTCACGAATTGGTTCTCGCGGATGGCGACGATCGGGTACATCCTTGGAGCGCTGCTTGCGGGCTTGCTGGGCAACCTCGCGGGCCGGAAATGGACGATTATGAGCGGGAGCCTCGTCTTCGCGTTCGGCACGCTCTGGGTCACGCTCAGCACCGGACGCGACGTGATGATCGCTGGACGCGTGTTTCAGGGTGTTGGTGGTGGCGTGTACACTTTTGTGTTGCCAATCTACTGCGTTGAAGTCGCTGCGAAGGAAGTGCGAGGATTTCTCGCGGGCTTTGCACAGTTGATGCTTGGAATTGGGTACATCGCAGGACACCACGTCACATCCGAGTACACTGATGTGACCTGGAAGCTGGTGTACTTCGCGTCAATGATGCCTGCGATCATGCTCGCACTCGGCAGCTTTTTCCTCCCTGAATCACCGCGCTGGATACACCTGCACAAGGGTAAGGAGCTCGCCGAGATCTCGCTCAAGCGCATTCGCAACACGTGGCTCGTCGAGCACGAGCTGGACGCAATCGCATCACAGGCGTCAACCTTTGCGGACATGCCTGGCTGGAAGACGCTCGCAAGCGCGTCGATCGTTAAGCGTATTGTCGTTGTCACGGCGCTGCAGCTCTTCCAGTTGCTGTTCATGTCCACGTACAGCGTTTCCTACAGCTCGCTGATGCACGCGAAAGCGCCAGAGGTCTTCATCTCTTCTTCGCTGGGCAACGGCAAGTACTTCTTCTTCAGTATCGAAGCGATTTGCGCAATCCCAGCGATGTATCTCGTCGATGCAGCGGGTCGTCGTAAGCTTCTGCTCATCGGTACGTTTGGGATGGTCATCGGACTCATCACCACGAGCATCTCGATCGTTTCGGGCTGCGATGCCGAGCTCTTTGGACGAGAGTGCACACAAGGAAGCGGCGTGGGGCTCTTCATCGGCACCGTGGTGCTCATGATGAGCAACATGGTCTGCTGGATGCCTGTGGTCTGGCTGTACCCGGCCGAGATGTTCCCCACGAACGTGCGCGCCAAGGCGACCGCAATCACCGCGATGGTCAGCGGCGCCTCGACCTTCTGGGTGCGAGAACTCTTCCCAAAGTTCTACGAGCTCATGCTGCTCCCCGTGGTAGTGTGCTTACTGGCACTGGCGCTGGTGTTTTTCCTGTGTCTGGAGACGAAAGGGATGGTGCTGGAGGCCACCGAGGAGCTTTTCAAGCGTGGCTTCCACGTCAAGAAGCCGCGCGACGAGATGCTGTCCGACGTCACGGACGTCGCGGCAGGATTAGGGCCAGTGCAGGCAGCATAATGACGTATTGTAGTTTTATTATTGATAAGTGTTTGTGAAGGTGATGACACAACAAGTTGGAAATGTTTTTGTGACACTGTGTGCGGTGGGTGTCGTTTCATTGCCAGCATGAGGGCGTGGGAAACATGGCTACACTTTGGAAAGCTCTGTAATGTGGTCCACGTGTTTCTCAGTATTAATTTTAATGTGGTCCACTTTAGTAGAATATTCTTCGATAAAGTACAATCAGAGCGGAACTGTGACATGGCAAAGCGAAAAGGAGTCCGTCCATCATTGTGATGATCCAAATCGTCCCGTTTGTGTGAAAAGCTCAGCAACAGCAGGTCCCTTCAAGTGACGGGCGAGCGCGCCTGCTGTTTTGATCATCGCGTCACGATGCGAAGGAGCCACTGTCCGTGAATCTCGTTTCCCTTCCCTTCCTCTCTATCTCCGTCTTGCATTGCAAGTGGAGGGCATTGTATGCCTTTCCTAGACCGGCTGAGAGAAGATGAAGTATGATTGAAGCGGCGTGTCCTCTTGATTGATCACGATAGTGATAATGCTGAGGTTATCTGCGTCTCTGTGCCCCCCTTGCCTGCCTCACTTGTTTCGATGGGAAAAAGAGACAAATTGCGAAACTGAGGCCCTCGTTGAAAGAGAGTGGCATCCACGATCGCATCCTTTAATTTCGTAGATGTGCCTGCGTTCGCGGCCCGTAGGGTGAGACTGTCGAGTCCGTCAGCGATGTAAAATGTAAAATGCACCCCGTTCCTTGAGCTTCCTTCTCTCTCAGACGATCTCTTGACTTGGCAAGCTCCCAGCAAAAATGCTTGCCGACTCTGAATTGTGAAAGACGCAGCAGTTCCCACCCACCCACTCTCACTCTCAATCACTCACTCGGTGGTCGTCCTTCGACGCGTTTGGACGCAGGCCTTTCTCGCGACAACGATCGTGGCGGGAACAACAAAGCATACCCCGGCACCGTCCATCTCTCTCTTGCTTTCTCCCTGTCACTTGTGACGGAGGAAACAGAGCAAACGTTGCAGTCCCTTCAACGGGGCTTCATATGACCTGCACACCCACTCAAAGTCTTGGATTTGCAGAGCTCACTACGTAAGTGCTTCCTGGCCAGTCGTTCAAAGGCAATAGCGTGCTCAAGATTGGGCAAACCTGTTGGCCAGTCAACCACTTGACGCATTGGTGTTGACGCACCGAGTTGCGCATGAAGGAGAGCGAGGGAAGAGGCAAAACAGATTTCCGGACTATGCGCACTCATTCTCACCCTGTCGCACTGACCACTTTGTGGCTACGTCAACCGTTTCTTCTACCGATTTCGACATTTTTTCAACTATACGCAGAAGCAAATCTGTCTTCGGCACAGCTATAAACACCGAGTTACGCAGGAAGACGGAGAGTCCGGCGACGCTATGCTTCGTGCTGATTGATTTCATCAGCACTCGATTCGTGCTTGTGGCGCGATCACTTGGGGTGCACTGGTTGCTCATGAAGCAACACGACACGACACGCACAGCAGCTGGCTAGCTGGACGGGGCAGCAGCAAGGGCGATCAGCAACCACACCACGCCACGCACCCTGTGTCTGGCGTACGCTCGCGCTGCTCTCTATGAATCTCCAAAGTCTCAGCGCCTGCCTGCATCTTCAAAGCGCACCACTTTAAACCCTCGCAGAGATTCAAAAGAGACAACAAGTCAATCCAGCAACAATAGCTCAGTGCTCAGCTCTGGCCTGAGACACCTGAAGTAACGGGCAGATTCTGCAAAAGGTAGCTCCGTTACCGCTCCGCTCGAGCAAAATGTGTGAACATTTCGCGGCTGAAGGGAGCTGGAAGCTGGTGAGCTGGACCCTGTCTCTTTTCTTCACCCATGTGGGCGGCGGCACAGTCCCACTCTCGCCCACCAACACTCCTTCGAAAAAATCGGGTTGGCAACACCAGCCAACCAACACAAGTGAGCAGCTCAGCTCAGCTCAGCTCAGCTCTACCAACGTGTTGCCCTCTCCTCTCCTGCGATTTCGCCAAGTCGCCAAAAGCTCGAGTTTCTGTTTTTTTTATTGTTGTTTGCCGCTCAAAATTCCTGGTGGACGCGCGCAGCGTTCGAAAAAAAGAGAGCAAAAGCCAAGTCAAACCAAGAGCGCCGATTGTGCACAATCACCATAAAGCCACCAAATATAAATTCGATTCGATTTGATTCGTTTCCTGCGTTTTCCACTTCCAAATCACCAGACCGAGCCTCAGTTCCTCAGTCTTGGAGCTGGTATGCGCAACAAAACTCTTTTAACAAGGAAGGCCGAGACGAAAAGACTACCTAGTATCACACCTGAACGTTCGTCTCATCTAGGTACCCAAGGAGCAACGACAGGATCAATCAGAGCGAGCTCGAGCTGCCTGCCTGCAACAAACACGTGTTTCTTGCTGGTTGTACTGTACGGTACTTGCGGCAATCAAGCAAGCAATCAGGCGTCCTCTGTGGCTTTCCCCTCCTCCTCCTCTCTCTCCAAAGCTTCCAGCCTCTTGCTCCTCGTCTGAGTGCGAAGCCTTCGGTCATCGCCGTCGTCCCTGGGGTCTCGAGTCACTCCCATTTCCAGCTCTCTCACTCTTCAAAAGTAGACGAGAAGGAGCTCGACACTCAAGACAAAAAGATCGAGAACGAAAAAAGAAAAACGAAAAACGACACCAGCCAGTCAAGCAAGTCAACCGATCAACCGCCGAGTCCGCAAGCCCCCGCTCGCTCATTTAACGGTCCAGTGCTGCTGGTGTTGCAGTTCCGATAATAAACTGCCTTGCCTGCGAGTCGCACGCGGCAAAAGGAAAACACTCGCCACGCGCGACACGAGACACGTCCGTACGAGACACCGGATCACAGACACCACGTCGCCACCCAACGCGCCAACAGGAACAGGCAGTCAGCTCTACTCAGTGTCCACTCAAGAGTCATCAGACCGAATTATTCCAAAACGGTTCGCAGCCGCCACCACCGCAGTGTCCCATGTTGAACTTTCCAAGCAACGCCAGCAGCAGCGACGAGCTGCGGCGAGCGAGAACAACTGAGTCCGCGAACATGATGACGCAGCGCCAATTGCAGTTTGGCGTTCAGCCACGCAGCTCCACCGGCCGTGACGAAGAGACCCCCTCGGCTAATAGCAGCAGACGAATGCCCGACCTGCAGCCGCGTACCGCCAGCAGCACCACCACCACAAGAGCACGCGGCATGAGCGGCGGATGCGTCGATGCGCTGCGCCGAGCGATCGCATTCGAGCACGAGCGCGCCGAAGCAGTAGTGGCCTCAAAAGTCAATAAGCAGCAGCAGCGCCCGCGAGCCAATACAACGATGACGTGGACGACAACGAGGAGCTCGTTCCAGCAGAAGCTCCGAATCGATCAGATCGAGATGATGAAAACGAAAAGGATGATGGGGCGATCGTCTTCGGTCTCTGTTAAATCCAAAGATCGCGATCTTTTGATGCGCAGCAGCAGCAGTAGCAGCGCACGAAGAAGCGGTCGAATCCGAATGGATGGAAGAGACCCGAGTGAACCAAGTAGTGAAGACGACGAGGACGACGAAGTGATGCAGGAGCTCCAGATGTGGCCACAAGCTGACAGCCTGGGGTTCATCCCCATGGACGACCATCACACTCTCGCGGCCAGTGCGGCCTTGTACGAGCACGAGTACAACCCTGAGTTTGATTTGAACGATGGTGATGACGGCGACGATGAAGAGAACGATCCTGGCTGCTATCTCGTGGATACCCCCGAGCTCGCGGCGTTCCTGGGATTGACGATCCCCCACCACCAGCAGCAGCAGCACCAGGCGTATCCGCCACCGATGTTCCCCAAGGCTGCGTCATTCTCGGGCCAGCACTACAGCCAGTACTACCAGAGTCAGCAGAGCCAACCGAGCCAGCCCCAGTCACTGAGAGGTATGGTGCCGTGCTCGCCGCCCGTGCCGATCCCGCCCAAGCAGATGCTGCGACGGCGGAACAGCGTCACAGGCTCGCTGCTCGCGACGAACCCGTCATCAACGTCATCCCGCAAGTATCATGGCGGAGACGTGATCTGTGACGAGAGCAACTACAGCCGCACGCAGTGCGAGGCGAGGCTCTGGGACGAGGACTGGAACTTCAAGCTCTCACTGGAAGCGCGTGAGTCCTTCGAGGCGTCCAACAACAGCAAAAACAACAGCAGCAACAATAGCAGACGTGCCGTGTGGAAGCCACAATCCACGTCGTCGATGGCGTCGACCGCTGACACGTTCCGTGATGAAGACGAGGAGCTGATCGGCAGCTTTGGCGGCATGGGCGTCAATGGTGGAGAGAACTCCAACAACAACGACAGCGGCGATGAGGACGAGGACGACGCCGACCAGGTCTTTGACATGGACGACCTGTAAGAGCAGAGTCCAGCGCCAACTCAGAGAGAGAATATATTTAAGCAAAGTGCCAGTCAGCCAGTGATCAGCCTTCGGGGCGAGCTTCTCCTATATAGTGAGTGATATATGAATGTTTGTGTCAGTGTACTTATACGAGGAGCTCTGGAACCTTGAGAGCTATGGATGGATGGCTGCTGGCAAGAGAGATACAGAAAACAGTAGATAACCCAAGCAAGCCAACGTTGTCAATGGGCACATTTTTGAACAATTGCGATCTCAGTGTTGAGTTTTCCTGGCTCAGGATAGACCTGTTATGACGAAGAGCTACTCAGGCACCCAAGGTAGTGCTTAGGTACTCCCAGTCGTCACCAACTGCTACTGAAATGGTTTTGTGGAGCTGCTTGTGCCGCTCTTTGAGTGCTTCGAGCCTGGAAACCCGCATCTGCGCCACCATGTCCTCGAACAGCGATTCGAGTTGCATGTGGCGCGTGGTCTTGCTTTCTGCCGAATGCTTCCAGTGCTGGAACGCGACGAACGCGTTGGCGAACCGCCAATGGGAGATAAATTGCCGGAGCTTGCGGCGGCGGCGGGGATCCAGGAGGCTGAGGCAATTCGATACAAGGGGCTGGGGACTTGGAGTACCCTTGCGCCATCGCGCAAATGCCAGTTGAAGCGTCCGCTTTGGACTTCTCACCATGCGAAGCGGTATTGTTCGCGAAGCTGCTGGCTGTTGCTGTGCAGGACTGGAGCAATAGAGATTCGCAGAGACCCAGAGCCATCGCGAGACGGTTTCATACTTCCACACACTCTCCGTGATGAAAAAGCCGTGGTCGTGGCAATGACACGACCGTGGGTGCATCGCATGGAGCTCATTTCGCAGATGCAAGGGCAGGCAATCGAGCTCGCTAACGTCATTTTCCGCGGGAGTCAACTGCTTTTTTTCTTGATCATGAAGCACGTTTGAGGCTTGTAGTCGGTTTTCACTTGGATTCCGCTCGACAACTACGTTGTTTTCCTGTTGTGGCTGCTCTTTCTCGTCACATTGGTCGAGAAGGCACCGGAGAGGGACCATCTCCCAGCCTTCCACTGGATCCAGATTCTCAAATGGTAGTGACGACGGGATACTGACGACGCTCAGATCATTTACATGACTGGTTGCCAGAGATTCAGACGATTCGGAGCGCCCAGTTGTCTTTGCTCTTTGATCTTCATCCAAATCGTGGTCGTTTGAGAGCCCATTCTCATTGATAACACTAGAATACCTCTGAGCTGTTATGGCTCTGAGGTCAGCAGCATTGAGCCTCCCGCGCTGGTCTTCTAGCGTGCTTTCGTCACATTTTTCGCTCTCGCCTTGACATCTCCACTCGCGTTCACACTCGCGAGCTACATCTTCACCATCACCTTCACTGTCGCTGTTTTCTTCATCAGAGCCACGCGAGGAGGAAGAAGAAGAAAAAGAGCCTGCTGCTGCTGGGGATACTACGCCCAGGTACGTCTCGTACTGGTCCATGAACCAGGGCGGGAACGGGACTTTGCTGTGCCGCTCAGCGCCATGCCCGCAAAAGCCGCACACTGCAGCCTCACATCCGGTCTCAACACCGCCAGGGACAGCCACAGAGGCTTCAAAGCCCTTGCAGCCACACGAAGCGCTCTCTTGCTCAGCATCACCTTCGCAATGCAGAAAGCGGCGCTGACATTTCTTCACCAGCATCTTCTTGAGCACCCAGCGCCAGGAAAACGACGGCAGCAGCTGCAGCGAGTAGTAGAAACTCGTCTGGCCTTCGAATTCGGCTTCCAGTCGCGCTTTATGGCTCTGTACGAGGACACAGAGCGCCGCGAGGTTCCCGCTGGTCACCGCGTAGGCCACCGGCGAGTTCCCATAGGCGTCAAGGACATTCACACTACTCCCAGGGGCTGAAAGTACTCTGTTGACGGCCTGCTGCATGAGCTGAGGGTTGGAAAAGCACACGCAGCGGTGGAGTAACGTGGTGTCAGCGCCGTCACCAGCGAGGCGACCTTTGTACGGGAGGTGTTCGAGCAGGAGCAGTGTCATGTGTGCGTAGAGATCGCTCGAGTGCCTGCTCGCAGCGTGATAAAGAGCCTGGACCTCTGGTTCTTTGATGGCACTGTAAATGGTGTTGCTGGTAGTGTTATAGTAGTAGCTAAGAAGCCAACGAAGCGCATCGAGTGAACCAGATTCGATAGAAATCCGCAGTAGAACTGGGAGCCCTTGAGGCAGCAGACCGCTATCGCTTGAAAAATGGACCGAAGCTGGGGTTCTTTGGTGCATTTTTAGAGCTTCCAAGTGGGTCACGAGGTTGAATCTGCACGCTGTCTTCCACGGATTGTCGTTTTGGAAATGGTTTCCTAGTTGCTTATTCTGCTTGGTCAGAATCGTCATTGCTTTCCGATAAATGGTGGCTTGGATCAGATCTTGAGGCTCTTGCTGCACCTGGGTGCTGTTCAGACGCATGATTGTGCGGAAGAGACCGTGCGAAGAAGGCAATTGGAGGTCTTGAGACGCGCTTGAAGGTTCAGAATTGAGTTCGGACGACTCCAAAGCAGCAACGCTGCACATGAATAACTGTGCGAGGTCTGCGTGACCCATCGCAAAGCAAATCTCAAGAGCGCTTGGGTCATTGAGCCCGTTCGGGTCTTGTTGACCAAGGAGCGCTTGGTGCCACTTAGTCTGTGGCTGACCAGCTGGAAGCGCCTTCGCAAAGAGCTCTTGGATCATATAGTTCGCAAGCTGAACTGCATTCCATCGCGCGAGTTCCTGAAGAATACCCATCTCAAGCAGACTTATGCACAATTGTGATATCATGGCTCTTAAAGCGGCAGCAGCAGTACCACTAGAGTCACTGTTTGGCTGGTGCGGGCTTGATTTCTTCTTGTCTTCTTCACGATGTCCTTGGGTTCTCGTACTACCAGCATGGCTGGAGGCGAGTCGCTTGGACCACAATGGCTCAATGATGCTCGTAAACAGAAGCGGTGAGTCGCATCGCACTGCTCGATCTAGGGCCAGCCATTTGATCAAATTGAACTCTTCGTCTTCATCAGCACCATAATCACCACCTGACCTTGACGGATACAGTGACAGCAGCCAACTCAGCAGCTCTCGCTTCGGCTGAACCTCTTTCGTTGGGCTAACAACAGCAGCGCTCACGCAGTCTCGCCACAGTGCGACTCGCTCAAGAGCCAAAGCCTCGTGCTCAAGTAGAAACGGGATCAGATCTCTTCGCTGGTGAACCACGAGCCATTCGCACAGCGTCTTGCCGTCCACACGGAAACTGGCACAAATGTCTGCAATCCTACTACCGTTGTCTCTACTGATAAGCGCGAGGCGCAGGATTTTGTGCACCAGCTCAAGCGGCAGGTTGTACGCGCACGCTCGGACCACTGACTCCATTGATGCAACTGCGCCTTGTGATCTGTGGTCGGTATCAATGCCAATCGTGCATTTGCCCACGAGTGCCAAGAGAAACTCGTTATGCCGTAGGTATCCAGCCAAGTGGTGGCGATTCGCGAGCGCGTGGTCGCCGTACACGTTGAGCAAATGATCGATAGAGATGAGCTGCCGCGTCTGTAGCTGAATGTCGATAAGCGCGAGCGCACAGTCGAAGAGGCCAAGAGCGACGCAGTGGTCCAGCCACTTTGCATCGAATTGACCCAACTCCTTCTGATCTGGTCCAGTATCCTCCAACCCATCTGTTTGTTCTCGTTGAGTTTGAAGAAACAGCTCCAAGCAACTTGAGACCATTCTCTGTCGCTTGGCATGCTCAACTTCATCCACCAGCGCCAATTTCGCTTGATCTCGCCAGTTTGCGAGACAACGATCCACACAGAAGCCCAGGAGCTGTCGAAGTTCGTCTTCAGGGTAGTCTTGATCCATTCCCCCGCTTGGTGCTAGCAGCCGAGTTTGCTTGAGGCTCTCGCACAGGAACCACAAGTGCTCTCGATCCAGATCTTGGCGATCATGAGACCTCGCTTTGCGCTCCCTTTTTGCTAACCCCGTTCGTATCGCTTCCCACATACTCAGAGATAATGCTGGCGGTGTTGGCGACGAACCCGCTTGATCTTGATCGACTCCACTGCGAGAGCTACTGTGACGGTGACGTATGAACACTTGCAGCAACTTGGTCAACGAATTGAAGCAGCGCGCCTCAAACAACGCGGAAAGTAGTAGCGAGACATTCGAGTGCTGATCTTTAAGCTCATGGACTTGAGCAAATACGATGTCAACGAGATTCAGCAGCGCAGTATCAAGACAAGCTACAGCAGCACCACCTCTAGCAGATGTCGTAGGCCGTGACACCATCAGACAGAGCCGCTCGAGTTGACTAGCGCGAATGCGCTTTGCTCCGTGCAGGAGTAGCAGCGACAGGACCTGCGGACACTCGAACGCTGCGTACAGCGCTTCCAGTAGCGGCGATGCCGCTGCTGTCGTTGTCCTCTTATGACAATTTTCAACATTGCCGCTGTCCTTGTCGTCATCACTCCCATTGGGATCTGCACCAGCCAGGAGCAGAAACTCCACTATTCCGACGCGATTCTTGTGTTCAGAAGCGTTTGATCGGCGTTTGCACGCTCGAATCGCCAGCATGAGCGGTGAGAGCGCACTCTCGTACGTAAATGCAGCATCAATATGAGGGTTTTGGTCTTGGGGTGTTGTAGCTTCAGCGCGGTTCACAGCGCATTCTCGGCACACGCCGCCGTATTTGCGACAGCCACGCGCCGAATTCTCGTCTTCATCGCCACCTTTGTCGTCATCTACAGAAGCCACATCTCGTTGAACAGGCGGAACTTCGCAGCTCAAATTCAGTGTCGAATCTGTCACAATTTCTGACACCAAAGCGCACTCTCTCTTCTGCTTTCTGTTGGGCACCCAGTACCAGAGCGTATCCATCACGACCGAGTTCTCGTCTGCTCTGGCCACACAACTCTCGCTCTCTCTGTCATTGTCATCTTGGCGATTTGGACCTTGACATTTGTTGTTTGACTTTGACTCCTTCACGCCCTCCACGTGTTCTCGCTCACTGCCTCGCGTCACCTCACAGTTCGATTCTACTTCTGCTTCGCTCTGGTTGGGCAGCTCACCATCGTTTTCTTCTTCATTCTCGAGTGCCGGGCACGTGGTAACAGCAGCACGACTAGCGTTCCTACGTTTACCATGGAAACGAGCGCCGCATGGAGCCCACGACGCTGTCGCTTTGCTGGCCTTGTACTCACTACCAAACGAATTCGCATTCACATTTGCTCCAAGTTGTACAAACAGCTGCACAACTCCCAAATCGCCTCTTGCAACTGCCAAGTGCAGTGGCGTGAGTCCATCCAAGTCCTGAACGTGAAGAGCTGAAGCACATTTCCCCACCAGATACTTTGCAACAGAGGCTCGTGCTTGTGAGGGTACACCCGTAGACAACAGGCTCCAGTGCAGAGCGGTTCGCTCTCGGAAGTCGACACTCAGACACAGTGCTTCCGCGTCGCCATCGTCGCCACCACCACCGCCTTGCTCCTCCAATAGTACTACACAGCCTTCAAGGAAGCCCCGCATCGCCGCATAGTGGAGTGCAGTACACCCCGAGGCATCCTGCAAGAGCGGAAAAACTGTCGGCCGCTGAGTGACGAGGTGGTAGACGATTCGCAGTTGCTGCCAGTCGCATGCTTCGTGGAGCAGCGAACGCCTGAGTTCCCTTAGTACTGGCAGTTCAGGTGGCGCTGAGTCTCTGGGCCTTGAGGTGTGACTGTGATGGCGCACTTTCAACAAAAACTGGAGCCGCTCGAGGTCGCCGTTCCTCGTTGCGTCCCATTCATCACCCCGACAGCGCAGATCCAGGGCCTTGAGGTTGTAGTCCAGATCGTCGTTGTCATTGCTGGCAGTGCTGCCCAGGTACGCTGGATGAACCAGACCCACCAGCCGATCTGCCATTCGCCACAGTCTCCGATACCTCTTGGACACTCTCTTCATGGTAACCGCAACTCTCTCTGAAGGCTGCTTTGGGTACCGACAGTGGGCGAGCGCCGCCAGTTTCAAGAGCGCGTAGTGAGCCGCAGAGTACCCCGAGTTGTCGCGGACATGCGCCTGGAGCCTGGCATCAGGGAGCTTCAGGAGTACCTTGACGACCTTGTGCTGCTCGCGGATGACTGCGTGATGAAGCGGGACGCGACCGCTGGCATCGCGAGCCAGTGAACAGCAGAGTGTTGACGATGGCGATGATGGGGTACGAACTGTGAGCAATTTGCACACGAGTTCTCGGTCCCCAGAGCCACATGCTGTGTGAAGCGCCGAGAAGTGGAGATCACTCCACTCAAACACCAGGCGCTTGATTCTCAATCTCCTCAGGAAACTTGAGGATTGGGCATCAGGAACAAACACGTTCCAGGGCTTTTCACTGTCGCTCATGAGGAACAGACGCGAACACCGCGGTGGGTCTGAAGGCTCGTGTTTCCTGTCGCTGCCGTCTTGTATTTCCTTGGACTCACTCTCATGTCGCTTGAGCACTTGAAAGCGGCACTTACGCTGCGCAGAGATTCGCAGGAACCGCTGCAGGGCGTCTTTGCATCGGCGACGACTGCTCTCATCACCTCGTGAGAGGGCTGGGAGCTTCACGTCGTGTTGTTCTCGTGGCTCCTGGCTCTGAGGTCCACGACCAGGTACCATTACAACTGCGGTCTCGAGTCTGGAATCCTGGGTCCTGAATCTGAGACCTGGCGCCGCTTCACGCTATCACTTGGAGGCGTCAATCGCTATTTCCAACACATGCTGCACCGTACAAACCACTCAGCAACGTATTCGACTGTAGTATATATTTTTCTAGATTAAAGAATCACACAACTAAGGCTTTTGTTTCATCTGCCGCAGGTGGGACGCTATGCACTGCTGTTGCTGCTCTCAGCGGCTGAAGCTGGGGCTACGCCGCCGTTCTGCTTGGCCTGGTGGAACGCACGGCCGCGGGCCACGCACTCCTTGAAGCGCTTCTCCAGTAGTGCGTCCCCTGGGGCGAGCTGGATCGCCTGCCAGATCGCGTGCGCCGCGTCTTCAAACTGCTCGAGCGCCTCGAGGCACTGGCCCTCGCGGAAGAGCGCTTTAGCCCAGTCCGGCTTGAGCTTCTTCGACACGCGCACGTCGTGCAGCGCCTTGGCAGCCTCGCCGGCGCCGAGGTACGCGGCGCAGCGATTGCTGTAGAGCACCGGGTCCACCGGGTTGATCGCGATCGCCTGTGTGTAAAAGTCCACGGCGCTCGCGTACTCCTTGGCCACGTACGCCTTGTTGCCGGCGTTCTTGAGCTCCACGGCCTTCTCCAGCGCTGCGGCGTCCAGTTCCACAGCCTCCGGCACTTCGATGCCGTCACTTTCCGGCTCCGGCGCTGTCACTTCCTCCTGCTTTGGGAACTGCTCGACGTTCTCGTACAACTTCTCAAACTTCTCACGTTCTTCGGACAGGATCGCGTCCAGGTCCTGGGTCTCGTAGCCCTGCGTGATCGGCTTGAGCAGCATCACGATCTCGCGGTGGCCCTTGCCCGCGGCGTGCTGCAGCGGCACGGCGCCGGCGTCCGACTTGAGGTTCGCCGCGACCTTCGCGTCCTCGGCGCGCTCGGCCAGGAACAGCTGGACGATCTCGGTCGCGCCGGTTTCGGACGCCATGTGCAGCGCCGTGATCCCGCCGGTGATCGCGACCGCTAGGTCCGCGTTCGCGACGAGCAGCTCCTTCGCGACCACAGGCTTGTTCATCAGACACGCAAACATGAGCGGCGTCACGCCTTTCGAGTTGACGGCGTTCACGTTCGCGCCGCGCTTGATCAGCATCTCCGCTGTCTTCTCGCGGTTCTCACTCACGGCAAAGTGCAGCGCCGTGCCGCTCGGTGTCGTGGCCTCCAGCTGCGCCTTGTGCTCGAGCAGCAGGTTGCATGTGCGGATGCTGCCGTTCGCCGCGGCCTCGTGCAGTGGCGAGAGCCCGTTCGTGAGCGCCACGTTCGGGTCCGCCGAGCGCTCGAGCAGCAGCTTCACGGCTGCGAATTCGTTCTCCTTGGTCGCGTAGAAGAGCGGCGTCGCGCCTTCTTCGTCCACCTGGTTGAGGCACTCGGGCGCGACGTCCAGGATGTACGAGATCACCTTGCGGCGACCCTGCGCGCCGGCAAAGTGCAGCGCCGAGCGCTTGTGCGCGTCCTTGAAGCCCGAGAACACCTCCTTGGCGTTCGCGGCCCAGCCCTTGCCTTGGATGCTCTCCACCGTCTTCTTGAGCAGCTCCAGGTCACCGCCTATAGCATTGTATTGCAATTGCATTGGATCGCGTATGCCATCCATTCAATCACATCCAGTCAGTTTATGATGACACCGTTCGAGCTCCACTGAGAGAAAGAAGGCACATGACGCACCTTCGGCGCTGGTGAAGAGGTCGCTCACGAACTGCTTTTGGTCCTGATAGTCGGCCGCACCCTTCTTCTGCTGCAGCTCGGACGCCATCCTATCTGTCTGTCCACTGGTTGATCTATGCTGGTTGTGCTGCTTGTAGAGCTCTTCGTGTGTAGTTCCTGCTGATCCAGCAGCGATGGCGATGGCGACGTTCTCGAATTTGTTGGGCAGGAGATGGTACCAAACGAATGACCGTTGCCAGTGATTTATCCCTAAAATTCAGTGATGGCAGGTTACGTTACGCACCTAATTCAGACACGAATCCTGAATGACAGGTTTGAAGGGGTTTTGTCTATAATTGAAGAGCGCACAATTCGGGACAATCTCAGTACAAAAATCAAGTCAAACACACATGTTCGGAACGGTTGATGTGCGTTCGGCTCACTTGGTTTCACTATGCTTTTATTTACGTTATTTATGTGCATTCATTTGATACCTTTTTTCATCAACCAGAGCCAAGATGGCCAAGTGGGTCAAGGAGCTGCACTGGATGCGCCACGTGATCGCGCGCCGCGACCACGAGATGCGCCTCGACCGCTGGCTGAGGCAGCAGTTCCCGCTCGCGCCGCAGTCGCTGCTGCAGGCGCAGCTGCGCAAGCGCAAGATCCGCCTCGTCGCGCCGCCTTCTACTGCGACTTCGACTGTCAGCAAGGAGGACCAACGAGATTCGGTACCAGACACAAATGCAGCACCAGCAACACCAGGGAAAGCCAACTCAGTGCTTCTGGAAGGCTTCAGTGTCAAGATCGACGCGTACTTGTTCCAGAACACGCTGCAGCACGCAGTCACAAAGCAGGCTGATGAAGTCGTGAGAGCGAAGCCGTCGCCCCCAACGAAGAAGCTGCCGCTGCTATTGGAGCTGCTCACACGCGTCGTGTACAAAGACGCCAATTACTTTGTGCTCGACAAGCCCCACGGACTCGCAGTGCAGGTCAGTTTTGGCCCTGATACTGTTCTGATGATCGACGATGCTTGGTACTGAAAGCACTGGTGGGCTTTACTATATACTTTTGTTTTTGCTGACACCATTAGGAAGGAACAGGACTAGACTCCTCGCTCGCAGACTACCTTCCAGCCATTGCAGAGGCATTTGGTGGTAGCAATCACTCTGGGTCTTTTACTTTGACTGCTATTTCTGCGCCTCGACTAGTGCATCGGCTCGATAAAGAGACGTCGGGGCTGTTGGTGCTCGCAAGGAACCGTCTCGCCGCCGCCAAGTTTGCTGCTCTATTGCAAGAAGGAAAAGTCCGCAAGACGTACCAGGCGCTGGTGTCTGTGCCTTCGGACCGACAGCAGAAGCAGGCTTTCGAAGCTAAGTTGGCGCTCTTCCAGGGCGAGATCACGTCGCCAGTGGACGGGAAAAAGGCGACGACTCTGGTGAACACTCTGCCTACTAGCAGTAGTAGGAATAGCAAAACCCAGGACTCGCGAGGCTCGTGGCTGGAGCTCTCTCCTGTAACGGGGCGCAAGCACCAGCTGCGCGTGCACTGTGCTCAGGTGCTGAATGCGCCGATCGTGGGCGATACTAAGTACCGAGGGCCGCGAGCCGACCGCCTCTATCTCCATGCGCAGCGCATCACGTTCCCAGACCCATTTGGCTCGGAAGAAGAACGAAATCGACAAGATCCAGATCTACGACGCCATTCGTCTAAGGAGATCATGATCGACATCCAGCGCTCGATCGATCACGTGTACCCTGCAAAGTGAGGGCTCGGTTCGTACGCTGATAGATAGATTCGTGGTGGGCTGCGGCTCTGCCAGTATTTATATCAAGAGTGTCTTATCAGAGTTCCTGGGTGGATGTTTGCCGCTTAAGATAGTCAGTCACGCGGCTATTTTACTGTCGATGATAATCGGATCCTAGGTAAGCCAGAGTTCGAGCGAATGAGTGACTTGCAAAGACGCGTCGAACTGGCTAAGATGACGCTGGTCAGGATCTTACAACTCTATGAGCCAGTGCCGGATTGCATACAGACTCAAGATGAAGGTGCGGAAAGTGGCACGTGGTCAGTTTGATTGACCCAGGAATAGCCGATAGATAGATACCTCCAGAGCGAGCCAACTAGATGGATAGCTGGCCAGCTGGCTAGCTGGCTTTGGAGTTTCCGGGAATGAATTCCAGTGATGCCAAGAAAGCCGAAGTGCCCCGAATCCAGCTCAGTCACGAATTGTACGTGTGGCACCGACAGACAACGAGCACCTGAGGTTTCATTCAAGATGAACGCGCAGCAGCAGAACAACATCCGAGGCGTCCGGGGGAATGGGAACTTTCGGATCGCGACAAGCGAAATCAAGATGAGCGAGTCCCCAGAGAAATACCAGCCTGCGGAACCTTCTTCGTCCTCCTCCAGTCGGTACGATTTCCGCGGCAAAGCGAAGTTCAACGCCCCGATGCGGTCGATTCTACACCACATCCCGTGCAACAATGTCGAGTGCGGCAACAACACCAGCGACGACGGCGACGGTGGTGACGACGACAACGCGATCTTCTACAAACGCGACGAAATCGAGGATGACGACGAAAACAACCGAGAGTTTGATAGCCTGAAGGATGACTCGCGAGACGACGACAACAGCAGCACCTTTTCTACTGTGCTCTGGCCCTCGCCTTCTCTGGACTGCTCTTCGCCTCAACTTATCTCTAGACAGCACCACTTGAGCAATTCTCTGCAGGTGTTCAATGGCATGCGGCTCGAGTCGATTGAAGAGCTTCTGGTGGTGCAGAATCAACAACAAGACTGGGAGGAAGAACCGGAAGACGACGCACACGAGCTACTGGCAAATACTGCTACTGAGCAACCTCAGCAAGGCGATGACGAAGAGAAAGATTCCCGTGGCGGTTACGACAAGAGCGATTCGTCATCATCAGAAACCCGAGACAGCAACCAGCTCAGTGTCGAGCCGATCGAGGCGACAACGACTGAGTACTCAGCGAAGTGTTACGAAGGCGAGTCGCCTCTGCTGCTGCGAAGAAAACGGCGAAGCAGCAGTATCTGCTGCGAGCCCATGGTGCACTACGAGCTCTTCGACTCGGTGCGGAAATCGCAGCAGCAGCTGGTCACCAGGTCGAGTGAGAGTAACTTTTTCTCATTCGCTAGCAATCGAAATCACGGAGATGATGACGTCATGAATATCCGCTCGCCAGTCAACCAGAGGCCAACGACGTCTAGTAGTAGCAGTAGTACCGCCAATCAGCAGCAGCAGCAGCAAGAGCGTCTAACTGAAAGCCGTCAAGGGTGGACGCCGCAGCAACTGAGCCAGTACAACGACGTGCTGACGTTTCTGCAAGACGCGTGCGCGACGAGGTCACCTCAGATCTCGATCCCCGGAGCGCGACTCGCCCAGATGGAGCAGTTGCTGCGCTCGCTGCGCCCAAAGGCCTAGATAAAACACAAAATCAATGCTCTAACCTCCAGTTTGGTAGGAATACAAAGCACAAAGGATACTCTTTACTGCTCAAAAGTGCATGCATGCATGTATGGATTTGGATGTGCGATTCGGAGCTAGTCCAGGTGCTTGCTACCTTACCACTCAGTAGTCAATCTTACATCGCTCTTTACTGTCCTGGGTGGAGTCCGAGCCAGCCTGGGGTCGGCTCGCCCTGCACCTCGCCAAAGTAGAGCGCGAAAGTCTGTTTCCAGATCTCGATGCGCTCGCGGTCCTCCATGAACGCCTCGAACTTGCCCACGCCGGCGTTCGGCACCTGCCACACCTGCTTGTAGCCGTTGGTCGTC
This sequence comes from Globisporangium cylindrosporum, assembly GCA_038050675.1. NCBI lineage: Eukaryota > Oomycota > Peronosporomycetes > Pythiales > Pythiaceae > Globisporangium > Globisporangium cylindrosporum. The sequence goes on along the minus strand of JALBZD010000455.1, from coordinate 2,890 downwards.
GGGATGTCCTTGCGCACAGTCCAGCCCGTGTAGGCAAAGTTCTTTTGCTGCTGCTCGGTCACGAGCCAGTTGACAAAGAGCTTGGCAGCCGCGACGTTCTTGGCCTTCTTCATGATCGCCACGCGCTGGCCCCAGGCGAGGAACGGGTAGTCGTCGTCCACCGCCGGCTTGATGTCGCCGTCGGTGCCGACAGCGATCGCCTTCTTGCCAGCCTGGACGACCTCACCAGCCACATTCGAGCCACGGCTGAACGCGACGTCCTGCGCGGCGAACTTGGCGGCCCAGTCCCAGCCGTACTTCTCCACCCACTTAGCGTACAAGTAGAGCACGGCGTCATCGTCGTGCGGGTACGTGGACGCGATCATGCCCTTGTACTTTGGGTCAACGAGATCCAGTGGGGTTCGCGGCGCGGCCAGCGAGCCGAGCGCCTGCTGGTTCGAGAAGTACGTGAACGTGAACACGATGTACGCGTACCAGGCGCCATTCGGGTCCTTGAAGCCGTCGTAGATCTGCGAGAAGTTGGCTGGCTTGTAGTTGAGCAGCTTGCGCTCGTCGGCCCAGCGAGGGAAGTCCTGCAACGTCTGGAGCGCCACGACGTCCGGCACAAGCGTGTTCGTATCGAGCTGGTTGTCGATGCGTACGTTGTGGTACTTACTGTAGTCGACGATGATCGAGACGCTCACCTTCGGGAACGCCTTGGAGAACGCCGCCTGGAGGTCGTTCTGCTGCGTGGGTGTGTCACCTCCGTGGTAGACGATGAGCTTGCCGCCCTCGTTGATCGCGTCCTGGTAGAGCTGGTCGAGCGTCTTGGTCTCTTCTTGAACCTTCGAGGAGGCGCCGGAAGAGTATCCGTAGGTAGTACTCTGTCCGATCAGGAGCGCCGAGAAGACGACGAGAGTGGAGAGGACTCGCATGGTAGTTGAAAAGTTGGAGAGGTAGGTTGGTTGGGGAAGTCGACTTGTGCACCAGGTGGAACAAAAGAGAATGAGGAGAACTGAGAGAGAAGATGCGAAACAAAACTCCGAGGATTCAGGGATGACTGTCCTACTAAGGTAAACGCATTGATACGCTGCTACTGGCTGTCACGCTGTTCGGAGACACCTACGACTTTATGGGTTACCGGTACTCTGAAGAGCCATTGGAATTGTCTTTTCGTCCCGTTGCAGCTGTTTCAGTATTCACAAATACGCCATCATCCAGGATTTCATTTTCAAGATGGGACACATGGGAAAGCCAATCACCACCATTACGAAAAAGCAGGCTCTCAGCCAATCAAGAGCGCTTGCTGCTCGGACGTTGAAGCGCTCTGCCATCCCAGTCAAATCGTAGACGAGCGCGAAAGAGTCAGAGTCTTCTGAGTCCGAGATGATTCGTATTTTCGTCGCTTTGATTCGTCGAGTCCCACTTTTGCACGCGCATACATCCAACTGGCAAATCCCGCGGCTGTTATTCAGAAGTTTGCACCGGAACTCGTTGACTCCCATTAAAAAATCAGTAGCCTTCTTTCAAAAGTCGGGAGGTATTAGTGGAATACAGGTAAACTCCGTCAAAGACTGGAAGAAAGGATGACGATCCAGTCACGAGCAGTCCCAGAGAGATACGAGAGAGCACAGTCTGCCACTGCAATTCGATTGATGGGTGATAGTTATGCTGAGCTGGAGGGGGGGGGATGTCGATCTTGTAGTTGGCGCTTGTCCTCTGTACAAAGTTCGCTATACCCTCTCAAAAAAATTCGAAGAGCACTGTGGTAGTGAACTCTAGTGGGCATTTCAAGCTTCTTTGGTTCATTGCACTTGCACAAGCTCATTTCTGCAAAAGATAACTGATCATTAGTGACTGAACTTCACTCTCACATATTCGCTCTCTTTCTAGTTGACAAGCTTCACGACGAGCTTGCCGATATTCTTCTTGCCGAACAAACGGTCGATGGCGTCGGTGATCCCCTCCAACCCCTTGAACTCGGTCGGGTCGATGCCCACCTTCAGTTTGCCGTCGTGGGCGAGCGCGAGCAGCTTCTCAATGTACTCGGGGACGAATTTTGCAAAGTTGGGCATGGAGAAGCCGCGCAGCGACACGGACTTGCGCTGGATCGTGCGGTTCACGTCGGGTGAGAGCAGCGGGTTCTCAACCTTCGCACCCTGGTAGTCCGAGACCGCACCGAAGAGCAGGATGCGACCGTGGACCGCAACGTTCTCCAGCACAGTCTTGAAAATGTTGCCGTCGACGCTCTCGAACACGAGGTCGAGTCCGTTTGGGTACTCGGTCTTGGGCACCGCGCCAATGTCTTCCTTCGAGTAGTTGATCGCGCGATTGACGCCCAGCGACCGGAGGTACTCGACCTTCCCCTCGGACAAGCAGATGGCGATGACGTGGTTGCCCGCGAGCTTGGCGAGCTGCACGACGAACTGGCCCGTGCCGCCGTCACGAACACCGTCTCGTTCGTGCCCAGCTTGCCGACTTTCTCGAGTGCGAGGATCGCCGACACGCCGCAGATCGTCAGTGGCAGCATGCGCGGCGACGCCTCTGGGGTCTTGAGCAACGATGCAACGCTCACTCGCTTCAAGGTACTCGGCGAATGCGCCGCCCTCTGTAGGCAAGTGGATAGGGAAGAAAGATATGGACGGACGGTGAGCTAACTGTGTCTAAAACGGAGGGAGTTTGAGTATGGTATCTAGAAGACTGATGGCTGACTGACTTACTCCGGTACGTGACCGCGTCGTTCCCGCTGACGCTCGTGACGCCTTCGCCGACAGCAACGTTGTTGTTAAGGTGAGGTATATTATGTTACGCTACGCGAACGAGAATATCCATTCTTCTAGCTACACTGCTTTCGCAGCTTCGACTCGAAGTGAATTGGTGTGCAAGACGCTATGGGCGTCCGCACGGTGAT
>JALBZD010000454.1:0-26692 GCA_038050675.1 Globisporangium cylindrosporum | reverse complement strand
ATGAGTAGGACAATGGTGTTCCATGAGGATTGTAAGTATGAAATGGAGCTGGAATCCAAATGAAAATGTCGGACAGATTTTAATCTATTGGCCCTTTTTCCTCGCTTCCAAAAGGCGACACTTTTCTATATAAGAGTACCGCCTACCTGTCGTGTCTCGTCGTCGACTTCAGCAAAATAGCCAATCCTAAAATTTACGCGAACTGGATATGTTAGCTTTTCATTGAGAATATAACTGTTCAGTACATTTCTGAAAAAGTACATTTGCTATCATCGAAGTTTGTGAGTTCATTTGGACAAAGACTGAAAAAGCGCGGTGTACAGGCAGTGGTTTTCGGTATAATTCTGCACTGAGCTAAGTCCGCTGTACTTATTTTTTTCAGTGCGTAAACTGTGTTTGTGCGTCGATTTAGGATGCACTTAGTTTAAGTCAGCATATCAACCTACTATGTACTGAGCTGGGTTATTTTCGCCCGATGTACTGTTTTGTGCGTCGACTTACAATGCTCTGACCTAAAGTATCTTTTTGTAAAGCGACCAACAAAGTAACCGTGAGCCAAAAAACCTGGACGTTCGCATTTCAAGGGACTCAGAAGCGCCTCTAGCAGGAACTTTTCGGGGGCAATCGCTCCTTTCTTTCGACCATGTCTCGAATTAACGCGGAAAGCTTCAAGCGGCACGAAGGAAGCGAGGAAAGAGGACGACGCAGAGCCGCCGGACGAGACGAGACAAGACGCGCGCTCTTCGTACTGCGAAGACGCTGCTGCTACAGTAAGTGACCTTTGTGTCCCGCTCGTTGAGCAGTGACTGTCGCCGTCACCTGCATCGTGGCATCACGCGGGAGAAAGAAAGGAGAGCGTCAGAGGAGTCTCGACCATCGTCAGTGAGCGCAGGGTTGTAGTGTTAGCATGTCGATCACGGCGAGAGCAGCAACTGTGGAGACAAACGGCAGTAGTGATGACGAAGAGAGAGCAGCGGTGAGTATGCCGCACGGATCACCCCTGACGCCGCTGATGGCTAGAGAGACGCCTACCGCGACAGTTGTTAGTGGTGGTGATGATGATGTCAAGGGACAACAAGACGCAGAAGATGACGAGATACAGAGAAATGAAGCGAATCCGTCGCGATTGGCGCGGATGTTGGTGCAAAAGAGCATGTTGATCTGCTTTGCGGCGGACGCGATCCCAGTGGACGAGCGCGAGCAGATGCTGCGGGCGATCGCGAGACTCACGCGCGGATTCGCGCGGCGGCTGCTGCAGAACCCAGACCCGCATGAGGAGAGAGCAAGTGCCGATACACAGAAGAGTAAGAGCGGACCGTCCAGTACCAGCAGCAGAGGCTCTACCAGCAGCGGCGGGATGTACGAAGACCCGTACATGCTGCCGCCCACCACTGTCGCGCCGCCGAGAGCGTACTTTGCGTTCCGCGAGAACGGTCGCATGCATCTGCCGATCATCGACTGGAGCTCGTTTCGAGGCTACTCGGTCGCGCTCTGGATCAACGCCGAGTTTCTGCTATCAACTACAGCAAAGACAAAGAAGAAGTCTGCAGACACTGAAGATGACAACACGTACGCCAAGTTCAGCTTGTTTCGGTTCGCGAATGGCTCGAGTACGCTTGGCGTCGAAGCCTCGCTAGAGTTCGATCCGGATGGACCAGGGGACGGCAGGCAGAGCGTGCTACTCAACGTCAGTAGCTGCCACCCAAACAACCAGAGTGAAAATAAACGCAGCACATCAAGTGCTGCGTCAATCCTGAGTGTGCCTGCATCATCCAGTGGATCCTACTTGACAGACTGGAAGCGCATTCAGCATCGCATTCGGCTGATCCCAGGCCAGTGGCATCTGCTCGTGCTCTCGCACTCACTGCACTACGTCAAAAAGAGCAAAGTGACGTGCTACGTGGATACGAAGGTGCAGTTCCAGGAAGAGCTCGTGTACCCATCAGGACTCGTTACTGCGTCAAAATGCACGATCGGCGGCGGGAGCAGCACTGCAGTGAAGCTCGCGAGCGCGACGATGTACCAGGAGGAGCTCTCGAAAGACCTGGTCGGGCTGCTCTACGTGCAGGGACCGATGATCTCGTCGTTCAATCGCTATGCGACGCCGACGCCGAACCAGTCGGCAAACTACGTGTTTGGCGACTTCCACGGCGTCGCGGTGGCGTCGTCGCCGTTGTCGATCCCCCATAGTGACTTGTTCGCTGCGTATTGCAAGCTTCAGGTCGTGTTCTGCTACACCGCGCACGACCTCGCGAATGAGGATTATGCGGGTCTCGGAGTCGAGTGGCTCAGTGAAGGAACTGTCTCGGACGCTGGAGCGCGATGGGTAACGATGGAGAGCACTACGGGTGTGTCTGCAGAGATTCAGCAGCGGAACGCACGCCTGGGGAAAAACGTGCAGAAGATTATCTTTCCCGACAGTCACGCTGCGTGGCATCGCGTGCTTGGTGTTGCCGGTTTGCCCGCGCTGCTACATTACATCCTGACAGGCTACGAGAAGATTTGCAATGGTAGAGCCAAGAAATCGTCTGCTCCGGTCTCTTCAGGCCCATCCCATGCTGAAGAAGAAGAGAAAAGTAAGAAGATGACAGCTGCTGGCGAGGAAGATCTCAAGATGGTGCTTGAAAACGTGCTCGTGGATTTCATGTGGATCATCAAGGGACTGTTGCTCAACAGCGTGAGCAACCAGCAGGAAGTGCTCCAACACTACGTGTTGCACGTGCTCTGCCACGTGCTGGTGAAGCACCAGTCACGTCTGCGCGAGGTCTGGACACCGCGAAGCCTGCTTGTGTGCGTCGAGATGATCAAGAGCATGTACGCCATGCTGCCGTCACGCAGGAAAGAGTTGCTGAACGTGAACCACCCGCTGCAGGAGTCCATTTGGGTGACGAACCCGCTGTTTGCGTCTGGGATCCGAGCGCTGCTGATGGACTATCGTCTGTGGGTGTTCACTGATTTCAAGACCCAGTCAATTTTCAACCACCAGCTGTATTCCTTGGTTTGCGAGTACCCGAGACTGTTCAACGACATGCAGACAATTCCAAAAGTACTGGAAATTCTCCGTGAGTTCTACTCGAAGGTGCCGATGCCAGCAACAGCAGCAGGTGATAAAAAGGAGCAGAAAGCGTCATCCACTGAGAGCGAGAAGAAGAACGACGAGTGGAAGCAGCAGTGTGTGCACACCCTTGTGGAGGTCATGGAAGTTTGCTTGACGAACCAGAGCGTGCTCGTGCACGAGGTGAAAGAAGACGAGCTGACGGAGACGACTTTTGCTCGGCCGTCGACGACAAATACGGCGAACGCTACTGGAAGTGGACCGACAGCGCCAGGCTCCACTGGCGGCGGCGCATATTCAGCATTTGCCATACCACGGCGACAAGGCGGAGTGTTCAGTATCAACTTGGAGAACATCGTGTGGAGCGATCAAGCAGATGTGGCAGAAACAGCGACGAAAAGCCCGCATCCAGACGAAAACAATCACAGCGCTGCGCCACCCACAGCGCTGAGCGCGCCGACAAACGTACAGGTTCGTTTCTCGCTGGTTCGGAATATCCGCGCGATCATTCGGTTTCTGATGACAAGTCAAGACCCCGTCGTGTGCCGATCGATCCTCCTGCTTCTGCGTCGACTGGCTGTGTCATTCCTGGACATGCGCTTTGCGCTCGTCAGCTCCAACATCATGGATTGCCTGCTGTTCTTGATGCGGCAGCCTCAGTCTCCTGTAGATCAACCAGGATCCAGTGGAACCCAAGCCAGTGCTGCTCGAGTGAGTGTTCCGATGGCATGTGTGCCGTTGTTCATCTACCTTGTGGACTGGTTGGAGTCTATCGAAGGGCGAACAGTCTGGTGCGGACTTGAGGAGCATCTGCGACTGATCCTGAATGGCGACGGGAGCTTCTCGATTGGGTTCTTGGAGCTTATGATGGAGTTCTACTTCAATCCGCCATGGCTTTTCGGAGTGCAGCAAAGTGTCATCATGAACGATCCATCGAAGAAGGAGTCGGTGTTGTTCCCGATTTCAGCATCTACGTCGAGAACGTCGTCGATCCACGAAAGCGGCATCATCATCTCTGACGACGGTATCTCGGCCACGTCTGCTGCTGGCAACAGTACGGACATCAGCGGGGGGATCAACGGACTCAACGAATGGATCCAACTTGCGAGTCAGTTTGGAGGCAAACGGCTCTCGCTTTCGTGGGAGAAACGCGTTGCAGTAGTGAAAATGATGGCGCTTCGGAATCTCATGATCTCAACCTCGGTGAGTGGCGTTTTACTTCCCGTGGCACCTTCTACGACTACCTCCAGCAGTTCAGCTACTGAAGAGAAAGAGGGAGCCATGAACGTCCTGGTTGCTGACATGTTTGACGAAGGCGTGAGTGGCATCATCTCGCTCCCGCTGCGAGGAGTGCTGCCATTCTTACCGATCCTTCTCGGCAAGAGCAGTCCGAGCTTTCGTGAAAAAGTGCTGATGGACATCAACGTCAAGCTAAAAACCGACGAACACGCGCAGCAGCAAGTGCTTTTGATGAAGCGCGAGTGGGCCGAAGCACTTCTCGAGCTGTCGATTGCTTGCACTTGTGTAGGAGATGAAAGTCAGACCATCGAGTCAAGTGTCCCCTCACCATCATCAACCAGTGCGTCTCGACACGACAAAGAGGGCGATATGAGCTCGCGCGAGTACGGTCGCGCCTACAGCTTTAATGCAAGCAAGACTGGTGAAGACTTGGTACTGGACACAATTGTGTCGCTGTTGTGTGTTGCGATGAATAATTCTCGTGGTTGGCGGTCGTTCACAGATTTGATCCTTGCGCTTAAGTCTGTTCGCCTCAAGTACGACTGCCAGCTTTCCGGAAGTGTCGACAGCTCTACGCCAGTTATGTCAGCACCGGATCGCGTTGGGCAGTCTGAGCTCTATTGCCACAGCCTCGATTGGCTTTCTCGAGTCGCTGGGATCGTGCTGCAGCGGATGGCGAGAAGCCGAACGATCCTCTCGAGAGCTCTTGCTGAGAACCTGCAAAAGCTGCTGTCCCTTGTTCACGAGACACTTCTCGCGTTGCCATTGAGACAGTCGGATAGCTCGACTACTTCTGCTTCTTCTTCTTCAAGAGCCAAAGCCCCTACGAGTGGTATGTCTGGATGGGTCTGGTCGGATAATCAACTGTTCTTGCTGAACGCAGTGCTCGACGTCTGTGCAAGACTGATCCAGAGTACGCACAAGATGCACCGCATTGGGCTCTTTCCAGGACTTCAGATTCTGCAGCGTGCACTGCCATTCATCACTGGGAAAGCGATGATGGAGCGTGTCATCGGCGTGCTCGTGTCATCTTTCCAGCAAGAGATGGGGGTCGTGGCGGCGCTGAAGGTCTATGACCACATCCCGACCCGTGACGTGTTCCTTGGTGCCATGGTTTGTCTGCGACGCGCGTTGCTGATCCAGGAGGACGAAGAGATATTGGATCTTCTGCGCGTGCTGGCGCTCCGTATTACCACGTCAGGGTCATTCGTCGACGAGCTGCACACTGCGGGATTGACTGTCCAAGCGTTGAGCGATATGTCTGAGGCGAATGCGACGATTGTGTCGCTTGAAGCGTTAGCGTTGTCCATCAACGACACGGAGATGCACGAACGCGAAGAGGAGGCAGACTTGGTTCCACACTTTCCTGTCGCGAAGGAATTGCGGAACTCGCAGCGTCGATTCTCATTGAACGTTGAAGACGGTGGTGATGAGAGTGTGGAGAGAAATGGAGAGTATCAGACACAGTTTCTGGATGAAAACGAGCGCCTGCTGTGGGCAGCACTTGAGGTTGAAGAGAACCGGATGATGGAGTCACTGCGGGATGTGTCGGAGCGCGAGAGGCTGCAAATTCAAAATAAAGCTGAAACTCGTGCGATTCGAAAGAAAGAGTGGACTGAGAAGCTGTGGGTGAAGCAAGAGTTCACGTTTCGCTCCCAGCACCAATACAACGCATTGGAGAAAGCTGCACCGGATGCTCTCAAAGCACTGCTGCAAGCTCAGGTATTCCGGATTGGGCTGTACGAGACTCCGCATCCTGGTCGAATGAGAAGAACGTTGGATGTAGATCTGAACTCGCTGCCTATAGTGGACAAAGAGGTCAGCGATCTAAGCAGAGTGGATGACGGTGTCATTGAGGCTCCTGAAATTCGTCGTCGGCAGTTCTCGCTCCCACTTGAGATTATCCATGGAGTAGATTTCGAAGCTGATCATCAGAGCCCATCTGGTTCACCTTTGCGCGCGAGTGGATCACTGCTTGAGAGGGTCGGACGTGTTGTCGCGGAACAAGGCGGTGGCGAAATTCAGGATATCACGACAGATTCAGCTGAAGAGCAGGCGAAAGTGGCAGAAGACGAACACCCGAGTGATGGACAAAGTGCGACACAGCGGAGCGACCTAGACACAGAGAAACTCGAGACTGAACGAAATGCAGATCTGAGGTTGGTGTACGATCATACCGGAGCCGAGATGAGCGAAGAAGAGAAGTCACCGATGCGATCTGTGGAGAGCAGTCCTGTGCACCTGAATGGTTCGAGTTCCTTGAAATCGATGACGTCGCAAATTGATTTCGAGCGGGAGTATGAAAGCGGTCTGGATCCAGGTGAGGGGATCGCAGTGTCTGTGGAAGACCAGCTGGTGGCGCGCGCAGTTTGTCGGCGCGTTATCCCCGAGGGGATCGTGAGTGGCACGTTGTATCTTTGCAATGACTATCTAGCATTTGAGCCCGAGCCACCGTCCAATCTGACTGAAACTGGCGCAGAGTCCAGTACCAATTCACCAAGCCCCAGCACAGATGAGGCTGCACCAGGTCTTCATCGTTGCTGGCGATGGCGATACTACCACGTCGTCGCTGTTTACCTTCGTCGGTACCGGCTACGAGACTCAGCGATCGAGATCTTTTTGCGCAACGGAAGCAACCATTTTCTGGATTTCCCGCTTGCGGCGAGACACCAGCGCAACGAACTCGTGCGTCTCTTGTACTCCTTTCTGCCACGTAGTGTGCCAAAGCAGTGGCCGGGACGAGGGATTCCAAATCTGGGAGCCACAACGAAAGCATGGCAGAACCGCCAGATCTCGAATTTCGAGTACTTGATGGCGCTGAACACGTTCGCAGGTCGAAGCTTCAACGATCTGACCCAGTATCCCGTATTTCCATGGGTGCTAAGCAACTACGAAGCCGAGTCGCTGGATTTGAGCGACCCTCGCAACTTCAGAGATCTGTCAAAGCCCATGGGAGCCTTGAATCCCGCACGGCTGGAAGAGTACTGGGAGCGCTACAACTCTTTCGACGACCCGGTGATCCCGAAGTTCCTGTACGGCTCGCACTACTCAACCTGTGCAGGCGTGGTGCTCTTCTTCCTCTTCCGCTTGCAGCCGTTTGCGGAGCTGCAGAGACGCATGCAGGGTGGTTGCTTTGACTTGCCTGACCGATTGTTCTACTCGATCAAGGAGACGTGGGATATGTGCAACTCGCAGATGTCGGAGGTGAAAGAGTTGACCCCAGAGTTCTACTGCGACGGCAATTTCCTGAGAAACGTAAACAAGTTCCCGCTTGGCAAACGCCACGACCAGCAAGTGGTGAACGATGTGCAGCTCCCGAAATGGGCGAAGACTCCAGAAGATTTCGTTCGAATCAACCGTGCAGCGCTCGAGAGTGAACTGGTGTCGCAGCACCTGCACGAATGGGTAGATCTGATCTTTGGCTTCAAGCAGCGTGGAAAAGCAGCGCTGAAGGCGAATAATGTGTTTTACTACCTGACCTACTACGGCGTTGTGGATCTCGATCGCATCGAGGACCCGTTCTTGAAAGAATCGATGGAGCTGCAGATCGCGCACTTTGGACAGTGTCCGATGCAACTCTTCGGAGCTCCTCACCCGAAGCGGAACACTGCGGCTTTTGCGCGTCGAAGTCCTGCTATGGGTACTGCAGCTGGCGCTTCTACCTCGAGTGGAAGCTCTGGAATGGGAGCACCAGGCTCCGGAGGAGTGTCGTCATCGATGACGAGTCCTGTTGGTCCTGGTGGACCACGGCTCAATACAGGGAATACCAGTGGTGCAGCAAACATTGCTCGTCCGTTGTCGCTCTCATTCCAAGATTTCACGCTCCTGGCGCAGGAGAAACGCCGCAATTGGAGCGCGAGCGTTGACGTGAAGCCGCTTGTTCAGTGCACGATTCGCTTGGCGAAGATCCTTCCGGACCGGATCGTGACTGTGAATGAGCTTGGCGTGGTCGACATGTACAACTGGAAACTGGCACCGAAGCCACAGCCTCCTCAGCAGCAGCAACAGCAGCGCGCGTCGCACTCGGGTGGTGCCTCAGGGGATGATGCACCATTGTTGCTGTCAGAAGGCGGGATCGATAGCACACATTTCAAAGATGACGCCAGTGCTGCAGACTACAACAGCAGTCCGTTCTTGAGCTCTCCTCTGCACCCAAACGTTCACACTCCCGTGGGTACACCTCATGAAGCATTGTCGTCACCTGCTGCAACTTCACATTCATCAGATGAGGGATCCTCAAAGCACCACCATGCATCTCAGTGTCCATGGCTGATCGAGGTGTATCGAGACGACTCGCCCTTCGACTTTATCCCTCGGATACCGTTCCACGAAGAACGAGACAGCGGAGGCAGTGGGTCCTTTCCCGTCGCGATCTCTTCAAACGGGCGAGTTCTGATCTCAGGTGGCGGTCGCGGTGGCGCGCTTCACTTGCGCTTGCTGGACCTTGACAACGGGCAGATCATTGGAAAAGCCAGCGTCACGGGTCACGACAGCTCGGTCACATGCCTCAGCGTGGACAAGCTCACGTACAACGCGCCATCGAACCAGCAGGACGAAGAGGAGCTCGTGGTCTCGGGCTCGAAAGACGGCACAATGGCACTCTGGCGACTGTCGCGGGTCAAGCAGGATCTGCTCTTCCGACTGCCGCGGATCTCGTCGTCTCCGATTATGGTTTTGCGAGGGTACAGCGAGCCGGTGCTGGACTGCAGCGTGAGCACATTCCTCGGACTCACCGTGTCCTGTTCTAAGCGGCTCGGGATGGTGCATTACCTTCATAGCGAAGGACAAGTCGCGTTTGTGTTCGAGCCTCCGTCGTGCGTAGATACAACGCGGACCAAGTCTGAGTTTTCAAAAGTCCGGTTGTCTGCGAAAGGCTGCATCCTGGCGGTCTCACGAGTCACGCAAGTCAATGCTAGAGATCAACTTGAAATGAAACAGGAAGGTGCACCAAGCGATGCACCAGATCACCAGCAGCAAACTGGTGATATCGTTGTCAAGTGTGTCTGCCAAGTGTTCAACCTCTCGGGCGTGCTGCTGCATACCCACGAGTTTGAAAATGAAGACATCAGCGACGTGCAATTGTCTGCGGAGGGCGACCTGGTGTTTCTCACAGTGTCTCCTGGGACGATCCGGATCTGCCGCCTCGATGAGTACGTTCTGCTGGATGAATGAGATGCTTACTGCTTGTTTGTTGGTTGATATTGGTATGTCTGACTGACTTGTTCTCTTTGTTTGACTTGTGTAGCTTTGTCGTCGTGCAAGAGTACGTGTCACCGGACCACGTCGAGGCGCCCATTTCAGCGGCTTGTTTTGGCCCCAAAGAAGCCGTGATCCTGATCGCCTCGGGCCACAACGACGGCACGCTGGTGCTGCAGTTGCTTCCGGACGCGGACGGCTCGGTCTCGTTCCTCGCGAGCGTACGCAAGATGCTCGGCGTGAGCTCGAAGCTCAAGATCGTCAAAGGAACGGTGCAGCAAGCACAGAACCTCGCGATGACGACGCTGGGGAATGCCAAGGCGGTCACAAGCACCGCGAGAGATATCGCGGGCGAAGCGATCGGAGAAGCCAAGTCCATTGTGCGCGGTTTCTTGACGTATCTGCAGCGCCAGAGCCAAGGGTGATGAATGGAAATGAGTACACAGAAAGCAAATAGAGGAGAGCCAACCAAATCCACGTGTATACTACAGAAAATGGTGAAGGCTACCAACGAAAATCCAGCCTCTATCGAACCTATCCCTTCTTACTTGTTCTCGCTTACCTGTTAACCCTCTTAGCCCTGGTTGCGGTTTGGGCGGAGTTTGTTGATCAGGCGCCTCGCAGCACGGGGGAGCGCAGGAGAGAAGCCTGAGACGACGTCCTTGTCGCTCGGAGGCGGCACGTGATACTCGAACGACTGCGACACGTATACGAACGCGATTATGTTGAGCAGCACCAAGAACGCCATGACGTAGAAAATGTACTCGAGGTTGCCATCGTTCAGGTCGCTTGTGACCCAGAACGAGAAGATGCTGTTGAGCGCGCCGGCGACAATGTATCCGAGCGTCGTGGTCAGCAGGTTGAGTGCCTGGCACACGCTGCGCATCGACTCGGGGACTTCCGAGTAGAAGAGGTCGTACGCTGTTTGAGAAAAGCAAATGCACACACATAAAAGAACATTGAGATAAGTATGGGTTTCCAGTCAACCCAAGCAGAGCACAATCGTGCAATCGTGCAATCGTGCAAACTTACAAGAAATGCTCGTGAGGATCTCGCTGATGCCGATGAGCAAGAACTGCGGTGTCTGCCACCACACGCTGATCGAAGACATCGGTAGCGACTCGTCCACACTCCCGCAGTTGGACATGACGCCTTCGACAAAGCCGCTCTGCTTGCGGTACTGCTCGAGCCAACCAGAGACCATCATTGACAAAAACGAGAAGAACAGTCCCGTGCCGATCTTACGCAGCAACGTCGGCTGGATCCCCATGGAGCTCATCGCCGGGTAGACGATTCGGTCAAAGATTGGGATGAACACGAGAATCACACCCGAGTCTAAGATGCTGAGCATCGCCGACGAGATCAACGTCGAGTTGACATCGTTGCGGTTCATGCGTAAATCCATTTGACATCCCTGGAGCACGAAGTTCGACGTCTGCTGACCGTATACAGCCCAGAAGATGATGATGGTGCTCAGATACGGCGACAGACGCAGTACTTGCATGACGTCCTTGACATCAGTCGCAGAGTACGAGCCCCCTTTTTGGCGCGACGCCAAGCGGATCCATTCGGTCGAGCTTCCCGACAAGATGAGCACAGTCATGCCGTAGAGTACCGAGAAAGAGCCACTGAGCGCGAAGATCATGTGCCACACTGGCTCGTCGACAAAGTACGAGATCGTCGTGAGCAAGATGCCTGGGACAAACGCAAAGCCACCGCTGAGCACGAGTTTGCCGCGGCGCGAGAGCGTGCCGGCTTGCAGCAGCACCGCGAAGAACGTGTTGAGCGCACTGCCCTTTGGCGCCACGCGACGGTAGCGGCTCTTTCCGCAGTAGAACACCAGGAATGCGAGCACGAACACAGACGACGGGATGAAAAATGATGCGAAGAAGCCGTACGACTCGGAGATGTACGGCGGGATGCCGTTCACCGCGAGGTTTGTGAGTACCCCATAGCTGAACGTCGCGCCAATGTTGATTACCCAGTAAAACCAATTGAAGAAGCTGTCCTTCTCGACGCGCTGCTCTGGGATCGTGATATCGAACTGGTCAGCGCCGAGCACGACGACGTTCGGCTTGATGCCACCCGCACCGAATGCGACACCGCCAAAGAGTCCGAGCATGAACAGCGGCATCGATGAGATATTCGGGAGTGACGCCACCACGCACAGCGCAAGCCCAGCCAGGTACAGCAGAGAGAACCAGACGATACTAAGGGCACAAGGATAGCATGATGATTAGCTCAGTTTCGCATGCAAAACGTAATACCAGCATACAATCGATCAGTCGTTACGTACGTGGAGAAGCGTCCGAGGTACTTGTCTGCGACATACGCACCAATGAGCGGCGTCAAGTACGAGAGCGATGTGAACGCATTGTTGAGCTCGGCCGCGAGATTGTTATTGATGCCCAAGTGCTTGTGAAAGAAGATCGGCAGCGAGCCCGTGAGCCCATAATACGCCAAGCGCTCGCAGAGCTGCAACATCATTCCACAAAAGCAACACAAGTGAGTCATTGTGAGCATGTACACACATCTACACAGCGCCATTCCTGAACACAAAGAGATAGAGTACGAGGAAGAAAGAAAGGGAGAGAGAGAGAAAGCAAGAGAGAACGCACCTCGGTGACGAGGATGAAGGAGCAAACGTTGACGATGATCGACTTGTGCTTGCCCACGGGGGAGGACGACGACGCATCGGAGCTGTTGAGCGGCAGCAGACTCTGCTTCTCCTCCGCCTTCTTCGCCTTCTTCTGCGGCGCGAGAGACGCCATTTCTCTCCTTCGTTAGATCTCTTCTGCTTTTGCTTGAGCCTCTGCCCCTGGCGCTTGCAGTGGAGAATGCGGAATGCGCGGCTCAGCTGCAAGCTGCAATGGCTTCTTGACTCAAAGGAAAAAATGGGCAGTTGGTTTTTTTGGCCGGCCGTTTTTTTCCGCTAAGATTGGGGAGTGGAGATCAGGATTTGTCCTAGTTTGAGGTGGTCTCGACCGCTTTTCAGAAATGAATCAGGGGATTTACCTCGAAAAATGGGGGATGAGAAGAAATGAGAATCCTCTCACCTGCTTTTCTGGACGGATACGACGTTGTGATTGGTAGAAAATGAAGTTAAATGGGGATGGGATGAGCTAACAGCGGCTGTACGGTCTGCATTCGTCTGCTGGAATCGGTGACGTCGGCTCCGTCATTTTTTAGGCATCACCAAATTCACGTAAATACCGGAATAAAGACTGTAGCCTTGACTGTCGCTGTATAATCCGGAATGATAGCCTCACAAATGATGCATCCTAATACATCCGAATACGCTTGGCACTCAATTCACGTGTCGAGCTCTACGAGCCTACATGGAGACTACCACTCCATTGCCCAAGAAGGAAGGCGGCGTCACGAAAGACAGAGTGAATTCTTTCATGCACGTTCGGCATTCGTGGCTTGCTCTCATAAGCGCTTACGATTGGTCCGTCAGGAGAGAGCAACAAGGTCGAGCACACTCGAGTTGGTGGCTGTGCTCACATGCGATTTCAGTCCTGACAGTTTGTGGATGAATGAACCCGCCATTCGTGGCGGTGGGAGGCAAAACAACAGTGCGGCGCCTTGAGTCCAAGCAAAGGGCTCACTGTCGAAACCAATGTTTCCACTATATGATGCTTTGATCGAAATGGGGTAGATCGGCCGGGTCGTAGGATTTCGTTGCTGCCCGGCAGCTGTGGATGCGTATAACAAACCTGACAGCGCAAGCGAAAGAAGGGATAACGCTTGGTACACTCCCATTCATAAATTAACTGTACAGTCCAATCGTCTTCTTGACTTAATGGGGATATTGTCTTTCTCGCTTCATTCTACAGACCCACTCATAATACTACTTTACATTCGTAGCCACCTCCTTCAATTATTGGCAAACACGACACTTTTGCTCTCACACTCTCTCTCTTTCAGTACCCCACGTCCTCGCGAATCGTGTCGGGCAGGCGGTAGAGTAGCTTTCGTCGCTGGCGCAGCCACATCATCCGAGTAAGCGGGATCCGGATGCCCGAGACCATCGCGGCCCACGCGCGTGAGTGCGCCAACTCTTGGGGGATCGGCACTGGTGCCACCACCACGCGCTTCATCAAGCGGAACTTGAACTTGAAGAGCGACACCGGCCACTTGCGGCGGATCTGCGCCTTGAGTTGCTCGGCTTCAGGTGACAGCTCACTGCTGGGTCTGCCGAAAATGACGCGAGACGTCTTGGTCTTCTTCACTTTCTCCATCTTCTTGCTCTGCTTCTCTGGCGCACTGCTGCTGTTTGAAGTCTTGCGTAGCTGCTTGTCAAACCAGGAGGTCGACGGGTCGTCCTCCTGGAGCTGTTGTGAGGTGCACGAAGACGGCCGGGGAGTTGCCGGCCGCACGGCTGCAAGGGACATCGTTGGTGCCTTTGCGATCGCCACCGCCATTTGGTCTCTGTCTCGGCTGAGCTAGCTGCCTGTTGTTGCTTGTTGTCTTGGTTGTAAATCCTGGAATGACGGCACGGACTGAGGTGACGAGAGACAAAGATTCACAAGCCAAGGGACATATTTCGAGCGGGAGAGAGGGCGATCCGATCTCGTCTGCAGCCAAAGGTCATTTTGTAGCTCTTTTGAGCATAGAGAGAGCGCATAACAGCGAAGGACGCGTCGCATTGGGCCATAGTGACCTGAGAACGCGAGCCAAGAAGGCTTTATAGAGCGGAGAGATGCAACTGCGTCCAATTTTCTTTGTGGGAATGCTGCTGCTGGGAAGAGATGGAAAATATGCGTGGATTACCGTGTCACATTTCTTCTAAGAACCCAAACTAACTTCTATTTCTATTTTATGCAAATCAGAGGCTGCAATTTTTATTTTACACCAATGAGAGAGAGTGAATCTGAATTTTTCGCTCGAGACAAAGCAAGCTGCTTACCATCTCGCTTTTTCGATGCGGCTGATTAAAATTGCAATCCGTTCGGCAGAGAGGCGCGACCAGTGAGTCTGAATGGACCCAACTGAACCGCTGTGGTTGGTTGTCGCAAGCGCGTGCCGGTTTTGCTTTCGGACGTGTCGCTACGTGCGCAGCGTGTTGAGCAGCATTTTGGGGATCGAGCGATGCGCTCGGCACTGTGCAACCTGGAGCGTCGTTCAACTGCAGTACTTTACACATTCAGTCTTGAGTGCTATATCGATGATGCGTCGGAGGAAATGGACCTGTCAGCTTCCAAGGAAGCTCGCTCAAACGGAAGTGTGGGGGGCGAGTTTGTGGAGCTCCTGTTCACTCACATGCGGTATAAAATGGCAGATATTGACGTTCGTATTGTTACGCCTCCGCGTTTGGTTAGCGACCGAGTGATATACAAAATTGGTCGTCAGACATCACAGCCAAAATGTTATTTTTTGTGGGACTTTGTTGGTTTCAATGTCCGATCTTCATGAATTGTGAACTAATACCTCCAGAGAACGATGACTGCATTCGTACTACACCCTCAACTGTGACACGCAGCGTGACCTGGCAAGTACGGGTGGCGTTGGCATCTATTGCCACCTTCACTCCAAGATCAACCTGCAGTTGTGGACTTTCCATTTCTTTCGCTCTAAAGGACAGCAGATCTGACCGCCACATACAAAAGACAAATCTCGTACTCACGTGGCAGTTGATAAAGCCAATTGGCGCCACACTGAGGTACACTCACTGAGGTACACTCCATCATTCATAGAGAAGTCAATTCAACACAGTTGTGGTTTTCTAGTCGAGCTTCAAGGCTAGAGCTTCAACCACATTGGTTGGCGATGCCAGCACTGCTCGCAGCAATTCACATAAAAACTGCATGAGCGTGGAGGCCACAGCTCAGCCTTTTTGACTTAACTTCACGGCAAATTCAGCTATGCGTGTTCTAGCTCTTCTAGCTTGGCTCTTCGGGTCTTGCGCATTTTAACAACCAACTGTCAATCGTGGGTGGGTGGCAACCGACGGAGCCCCACTGAGACCCTTTGAAGGTACGCGGGGCGACCCTCGCCTCGGATCGCGCTCGTCGCCGCCTTCCAGATGTTCGGCGCGGCGTTCGTATCTCGGTTCCACAGCCTGGAACAAGTCGTACACCTGACCAGCCCGTGACGCAAGATTATGGCACTCCTGTATGGTCCAGGGCTCTCGCATTTCCGGAACGTCTCACACTTACCCTATTCGCACGCTCTGCATCTGCTGCTGGTGCGGAACTCGTCGACCAGGTACATATCGTAGCCTGCCTTCCGAAACATCGTCCTAAAGCCCTTGGCCTTGACGGGCTCCTTGAACCTGCGGTGCTGCCTCTGGCTCCAATCCCCAATCGCGATGACCATGGCTGTTCCGTTTCCGAACAGCTCCTCGAACCGCTTCAGGAGCCGAGCTTCCGTTATCTGGCGACGCATGCAGCCTCCCAGCTTCAGCTTCCGGAAGATGTACTCGTTGTGCATTCGGCTCAGACGCCTGTTCACCTCGTTCTTTTTCTCCACGTAGGCTTTGAAGCGCTCGAAGTCGCTCGTCTTCCTGTTGTAGGCGCTCAGCTCCGCCTCTCATCCGACGATGCGCTCGCCGTCGATCCTCACCTGCTTGCGTTCCTGTATATAGTCCCGGTACTTCTTCGCCTTCGTCTCTCTGCGGCGCGTGTCCTGAGTGTGGTGAAACCTTGTTTGATCCTTGGTGTCGACGGCGACGCAGTACAACAAGTCGCTCATGTTGAGGTCGATCGCGACGACCGTCTTATCCTTCAGAGATTCGTAATTGACAACCTCATCAATGTACGTCTCGCATTTTTCCATTCTTCGTTTGGCTCACCCGCTCGCCGAAAAGAGCCTTTCGCTTCAGGAGGACGCTGCAGCCAACGCCGTCCGTAACAATCTGATGGTCGAACGTGTAGCCCTTCACGCAGAAGCACTTCATGTTGGTCTTGAAGAAGATGCCCCAGTAGTCGGTTTGCTTGTCGTGTTCCTTCGTGAAACAAAGCTTCACGAGCGAGGTCGTGTCTATGCGGACGTGTTTGGGTACGACGTTGCTGCGCAATAGATACGCATTCTTGACGCTCGTGTCGTGCGCCTCGACCGCCTTCATCATGCGCAGCATGTACGAGAGGTAGTATTGCGGCGAGTACTGGATGTCGTAGTGGACGTTGGCCTTTTTCAGATTCCTCGCAGGGAGCACAAGTTTGCGCTGCTCGTCTATCCACGCGTGGTAGAGGAGTCCGACGTCTTCGGCTGGTGTGGCCTGAGCAGGTCGTCCTTGATCCTGCGCAAGCGAGCGCACAGCGCGTTCTAGCGGCTCCTCGTGTCCCTCCAGCTCTCCCTGATGATAGCGACCAGCTCCTTCTTGCGCCACAGCACGTTGACGTACCGCTCGACATACTCGACGTAGTTCTGCTTGATGTTGTTCTCGTACATGGTGATCACGTCGGTCGAGAGGTATTCGATCATGATGCTCATGTATTCGTAGCTGAGCTCCTCCAACATGTACGCCTTGTAGTGCTGCTCGTAGAAGTCCTTGAGCGTATCCATGATGATCTGCGTCTCGGCGCTTGGAGGGCTGCCCGTGGAAGGCGCCTTGTAGAGCGCTTTCATCACTGATGTCACGAATCGCCTGTCGAGCTTAGGCAGTTCGTCGCCCACGTCGTAACAGTGGAGCAGGTACAGCTTGAGCAGCTGGAGCGCGTGGATCATGATGCTGTTGGCCCGGAACGCGGCATCAGTGAGTTTCTCCGTGGCGAGATTGTTCTTGACGACGCTCTTGAGGCTCGTCTTGACGCTGCGATAGGTCAGTTTCGGCGGTGGCTCCGTCATGTTCCCCGTTCGCTTGAGTTGCAAACCCTGGACAAGTGCGCAGATGCGAGCAAATGTAGAACTGATCAAGCACAAGAGCGGAGATCGATAGCTGAGATCTCCGTTGCCGTATGGTGCCTCACTTTTAAAAGCGAGCGAGGAACCTCCAGTTACAAGAGTGAGCGGTGGAGACACAAACCACAGCGCTTTGCTTGTTGGGTCTGATGTATTTGGGGTCGAAATAATACCAGGATGACCGGTGCCCACGCTGCTGGCGCGGTGCTCTGCATGAGCGTCAAGCAAGACTGGCGACTTCACTTGCTTGCAAACATTTGCGGATCGCGAATAAATGACGCCACCATCACAACCGAACAAAGCATGCAGGCGCGGTATGCACGCAACTTAAGCGTCCACATGCCACCATAGGTAAACACCAAATGCCGCGATGTTCATTTCGACCAGGCTGTGGACAAGAAGACCCGCGCATTTGCTTACAAGTTGGACCCCAGATGAATGGACACGTTGTGTCTCTTGTAACCCCAACCCAGCTCTATAATCATAACGTGTGTTGCACTGGATGGATTGGCTCGCCCAATTCGTAACCCCGCTTCGGGGTTCGGTATGAATGATATCTCGTTATGGGATCTGAGTTACGCCTTTACAGCGAAAATCCATCGAGCGATCGATATGCACCGGCGACCCCATTTGGAAAGTGAATGCGATCCTCTGCAGCTCTATTATCTGTGTGGAAAATGTATCCTCAAGTGCCTCCCAACGCATCATGCTCGGCATGATTCCATCCTTTGCTGATTTAATTTTATTTTGAAGCTGCTGCGTAACTGAAGTGGGATACGTTTTTCGAAAGCGCAGAATTGACATAAAAGATAACTGTAACTCAGTTCACAGTAGATCAACTTGTCGACTTACAGCTAACTCAGTGCATCCTAGATCGACGTACAAAAACAGTACACAGAGTAAAAAGCAAGCCAGCATAACCTAAAGCAGTGCAGAATTATGTCCAAATCACACCACTTGTACACCACGCTTTTCCAGTCTGTTCAAATGAACACAAATCGCGATGATAACAATGTACTGAGCAGTTATATTCTCCAAACGAAAAGCTAACATTTCCAGTTCACGTGAATTTTAGGGTTGCCTATTTTGCTGAAGTCGACGACAGTCCAAGTAGCGATTACGCTCTCATAACCTAGCGTAACCACGCATGCTTTTTTTGCTCGAAAAACACGCGTAATCAACCAAGTTGGACACAGAACTCTCAGCCAAGCAAGCCAGCGCATAACCCCGCCCGACCTCTCACACACAAAAAGGGAAAGAGGGTTACGCTTTTTCCCACAACATCACACCACATCCCAACAAACAGCACACCAGCACCTTCAGAGAAGGATGGAGCAGCACGCAGGCGGCGGCGGCGGCAAGTTCTTCGGCGCGTTCTCATCGCGACGGCGCCACTCATCCAGCGAGTACGACCTAGAACACGCGCACGGGAGCCACCATGCGGACCAGCACCAGCACCACGCGTATAACGACGAGGAGGCGATGGAGCGCTCGCGCGTGCAACTCGTGAGTTCGCGGCGCAAGCCGTCGCAGGAGGCCGACGACCTGGAGATCGACTTGTACCGCTCGAGCTTCGCGAGCAATGCCAGCAGCAACCATTTCCAGTACGCGGCACCGTTCAGCAACAACACGACGCTGAGTAACGCCAGTAGTCACCACTCGCAGCATCACTCGCAGCATCTGAACCACTACCCACTGCACGCGTCTTTGAAGAAGTCGCTGCTCACGTCCACATCCTCGGGCTCGTACATTGAGGCGACGACGCCCGACTTCAAGAAGCCGAACGCAGTGTCGGGTAGTAAGAAGAAAGTGCGCTCGAAGGACGGCAGCGGCAGCAGCCACGCGGGCGAGGGCGACAGCAGCCGCAAGAGCCTGCCGACACTCGACGCGTACGCGACCAACTCGTCACGCAAGAGCAAGAAGTACAGGCGTCGCGCCGACGACGATCACAGTGACCACATGTCATCCACTATGTCCAGTAAGCGCTGCACATGAATGAGTTGTAGTCTCCTGATGATGGATGATGGATGGATGGGAAGGGGCGTGACCACGTACACGCTAACACTGTCTATTTGTTTCCTCTCTTGTTATTATCTAAATAGCTGGCGTCCCCAAGTCGCGCACGAGATCCGCACGCTCGGGCGTCTCGCAGGGGGATCACAAGACGGTGCTCACGGAGGTGGGGGCGGAGAGCGCGTTCGCGCTGCCGTTGTTCAACAAGGACGCGGTGATCGGCGGCACGAAGCAGCAGAAGAGCCAGCTCGAGCGCGTCGTGGATCAGACGCACGTGACCATGGAGGAGACGCAGAAGTACACTTTCGCGATCGTGCTCAAGCACACGGAGCAGGTCTACCAGCTGCTGCGCCGCCGGTTCCCATCGCGCTCGGCGGCGTCGATCCGCCGCGACCTGCCGTACCAGGTGAGCCAGCTGCAGCAGAAGTGCGTGCGCCGCCTGATCCAGGCCGGGCTCGGCGCAACGATCCTGGACAATGACGTGTACGACGGCCAGGCCGAGGACCAGGATGAGGAGGAGGCCGGGAAGAACATTTGCGTGCTGATCGACCCGAAGAAGGACAAGGACCTGCTGCTCCACGAGTTCAAGCGCGAGATGGACGAGCTGTCGATCCGCCAGGGCAACTCGGTCGGTCGCCTGGGGGAAGAGTCGCTGGACTCGATCAAGGAGATGTGCTTCTCGCCGGCGCTCGAGCTCCAGCTGACCCACAACATCATCCAGAACGCGCTCAGGGACTACGACAAGGAGGAGTGGGTCATCGACGTGAACAAGGAGCTGACGGTGAACGACATCGTGCTCGACTGCTTTCCACTCCACGACCGCGCGTTCAACAAGAAGTTTTTCGCCGAGTACCGAAAGCGCACGTTTGAGATGAACCCGCGCAAGGCCGCGTCCGGTAACATTGACCGTTGGGCGGTCGAGGAGTTACGTCTCCACTTTGGCGAGCGTGTGGCGTTCCTCTTCGCGTTCATGCACATTTACACGAAGCACCTGATGCCGATCATGCTGGTGGGGCTTGTGTACTACCTCGGGTTCCGGTTCTCGCACAACGAGGTGTGGAAGCAGTACCTCGAGGGACTGTCGATCCTCGGCTTTGGCGTCGCGTGCTTCTGGGGTCCGTCGTTCTTGATCTGCTGGGAGCGCGAGACTCGCATCCTGGTGGAGAAATGGAACTTGGCCAAGTACAAGAACACGGTGTACGAGCGCAACGACTACAACCCGAACTTCCAATACCTCTGGGTCAAGAACGAGCTAACGAAGGAGATGGAGAAGATCCCGAAGCAGCGCAAGAACCACTGGATCCAGGTCACGATGCTCTTCTACGTGTTGCTCAGCGCCGTGATCCAGTGCATCTGTTTGATGCCGTTCATCCAGTGGTATGTGTATGCGAAGAACGCGCCGGTGTGCGACATCTGCCACTTGAAAAGTGTGGGCGAGTCGACGTACGAGTGCCTCTGGTACCTCACGTGCTTCCACTCGGAAGACTCGTCGCTCGGCACGGACCGCTGGCTGTACATCCTGATCCAGGGTATCACGCTCGGTCTGCTCATTGACATCATCTTCTTCGAAGTCTTCAACTGGGTGTCGGAGAAGTTCGTGGGCTGGGAGAACTACGCGAAAAAGTCGGACTACGAGAATCGGCTGATCCATCGTCGCTTCGTGTTCGTGTGGAGCAACTGGTTCTTCTGGTTTTTGTTCCTGGCGTTCGTCTACCTGCCGTTCGGCGACGTGTTCCTGCAGAAGCTCAAGGAGCTCAACCTGCAGTGGCTCGCGCCGTACGACTGGGACCCGAACCTGCTCACACTTGATACGCTCTTTGTGACGCCATTGGTGGTCACGCAGTTCCTCAACATGCTCCTCGAGACGTTCGTGCCGTACTTGCTGCGCAAGCTGCGTGGGCGTCCGGTAGTCTGTCGCAAGTCGTCCCCGTTCTCGTGGTGTCTGCGCCGCGTGCGCCGACTGTTCCGGAAGCCTAACATGACGAACCCAGACGCGTCCAAGAACCTGACGGCTACGCGGCTGGCGGCGCTGGTCAAGCAAAAGACCGATTTTACGGTGCCCGTGCTGTTATCGTCGGACGACTGCAACCAGTACACGGCGTACGAGATCATCGCGGAGCTGAAGCTGCCGATCTTTGACCCGACGCTGGACTACCTGGACGCGTGCATCCAGTTCTCCTACGTAGTGATGTTCACGGTCGTGTGGCCACTCCTGCCGCTGCCGGCGTTCGTGAACAACCTGTTGGAAGTGCGCGGTGACGCGTTCCGGCTGTTGTTCGCGAACCGGCGCCCCATGCCGCGCCGCGACACGTCCATTGGCGAGTGGGTGACCGTGCTCTCATACGCGAACATCATCGGCGTGACGGTGGTCATGGGCTTCATCGTCGCGTACCACTGGGGGTACTTCATGACCACGTGCAACTTTGTGTTTGCGGACGGCTACATGGTGCCATTCAGCACGCTGGATGACTGCAAGGCGGAGATCACGGCGTATGACCCGTCGCGCTGGAAGATGCTGCAGATCATCGTGTTCGTGCTGCTCGAGCATTTCGGCTTCTGTCTGCGCTACCTGGTGATGCAGATCGAGAAGACGCCATCGTCGATCCGCAACTCTGGGTACCAGCGCTTGAAGCAGATCCAGGAGCTCACGAGCTCGCGCGCGGCGCACTCAAGCCAGTTTGTGTACGTGCAGAAGCTGCGCGAGCTCTTTGACAAGTATGATGTGGAGAACGATGGCCACCTCGCCGAGAACGAGCTAATCCCGTTCCTGGCCGAGTGGATTTGCAAGCACCCGTCCGAGTTGCTGCCGTGCTCGAGCATCATCTTCCGGTACATGGACAAGAACGGGCTGGGCAAGGTGCCGTTCGCGACCTGCTGCCTCATGCTGCAGCACGTGCACCACGACCGATTCTTCTCGTGCCTGCTGGGCATCTACGACCCGCTGAACGGCGACCTGAACGACCAGATCTGGCGCACGGAGGACCCGGTGGAGTTCCACCGCGTCATGAGCGTGGTCTCGTCCGTTGTCTCGGAGCGGAGAAGCAGTCTGGCGAGTCTGCCCAGCATGTCGGTGGCCGAGAGCTTCATCCGCCCGCGCGACTCGACCTTCTTCTACGTGGACAGTGGCAACAACAACAACGAGAAGCAGTGAGTGTGCTAGAAGTGCTGTGTGAAGTGTGTGTGTGAGAGAGAGAGAACTGCTGGGTTGGAAGCCCAAATTTTGATTGAATTTATAGGGAAAAGAATGACTACACAACAGAAAACACAAGAGCGTAGTAGGAGTTTGGAAAGAATGTGGGGAGCCGAAGCAGACCAAATACAGCATTTTCCATACGTTTATTGCTCTTGTCGTGAAAATAGTAGTGAAACAAACACAGGCCGTTGTGTGCAACAGCGTTGAAGACCCTATCTCTGTCGGAAAGAAGCGAATTGAGAGCATAACGATAGGCTGTATAAGTATGTACCTAGACGTGGCCATCATTCTTTTAGGCCGTGAATTCGGTGCTCATCAATATCTCTGGCATCTGAAATCTCCTGAGATGTTCCGAACGCACACAACGTTTGAATGAACGAGCCCCCATTCCATAGAGTCTCCTCAGCCTCGGACTCTCTTGTCACCAAGAGAAAACTCTTGTGGGTTTCCTTTTCCATGTGAGCAAATACAAGCTGCCACGAGTATGACATCGCCCTGTGGTCAGACACCACCACTACCACCTTCCAGAGAATACCTGGAGTCCACTAACTAGTTGGTGGAATCACTTGGGACTCTTCGGTATTCTCTGGTTGGAGTCAGACAGCCTTTGGGTAAAATGGATCAGTGGTACCATCACTCACTCTAATCCACCATCACTCACCACTGCAAATCAACCCATGTAGTTTCTATTTGCGTTTATACCGTATATTTCATATTTACTTAATACAAAAAATAAATGCATCTCCTGAAAAACGTACTTTCGGTAGTTGGAGGGTCGATCCGTATTGAACAGTTGAAAATCAACCCATTCAATTCGGCCTTCTCTGAAGGACTCAAGAGACGAGATAACGAAGCCTGAGATGAAGTAGCAGTTCGAGTTGATGAGTGAACGACACTGCTCTGCTCAACTTTTCATTCTGCAACTTGAGCTCGCCTCATCACATCTCCCCACCAGTTTTCTGAGCTGTGTCCTACGGTACCTACCCAGACAACCATGTTGAACCTCGTCTTCCTGCTCGACATCACCGGCTCCATGGGCAACGAGCTCGAGGGCGTGACTAAGACCGTGAGCGAGCTCGTCAAGACCGTCTACGAGGACGACGCTGTGTTCAGTGTGATGGTCACGATCATCACGTTCACGGAGAGTGACAAGGGCTGCTACGTGACCAACCACAGCTTCACGGACGGCGCGCGAGCGATTGCGTTCGTGTCGTCGATCAAGCTCTGCTCGCCACCTGGGTACCCGAGCATCACCAATGCGAACGGAGGCGACGGCGACGAGAACCACAAGGCCGCGCTCGCAGAGCTATTGCTGCTCGACAACACAATGCCCACGATCGCATTCCTGATCTCCGACGCCGGTCCGCACTTGGTCGCCGACCGGCTGACCCCGGAGGCGGGCCAGGAGGTTGACTACCTCAAGAGCAAGCACAGCATTGTGGACACCGACATGTTCCACGTACTCTCGCTCGTGCAGACCCACTTCGAGAGCAACCTGATCCTCAACATCGTCAAGTACACCAAGAACAGCGACCACCGGCTCTACGGCGCGATCGCCAAGCAGTTCAACGGCGTGCTCATCACCCCGCAGGTGCGTCGCGCCGACAAGCTCGCGGCGGGTTTGATGGCGATCCTCACCAAGATGTTTGAGAGCTTCTCGGGAGGTGACCTGGGTGAAGGTAGTGTTGATGCTCGAGTCAATGACTCGGCTTTGCAAGCGTTCGAGTTCTACGACGTGCAGAACTTTGCTCTGCCGAGTTCTGAAGCCGACGTGAAGCAGAATGAGCTGCCCCTGGTCGGTTCCACGAAGGAAGTACTCTTCGAGCTCATCGAGCGCGCGACCGTGATCGTCGGCAACAAGTTCGGCAAGCGCGCGATCGAAGCCACGGGCTTGCAGGAGCAAGTGGAACTGCTGCTTGTGATCGCCAAGTGTCTCACCAAGACCATGACGTACAGCACCGCGCTCGACCGCGCGAGCGCACTAGTGGCAAAGATCCGCGAGATCATGCCCGAAGAGAATCAGGGTCACTTCAAGATCCAGGCGTACGAGCTCCCACTTCTGTTGGGCCAGGACTTTGCATCGACGGTCGAGTTTGAGGCCGCGGTGAGCGCGATCACGCTCATGGGACCAGGCGAGACCGCGGCCACCTCGCTCGGCGGAGACGGTGACGACGAGGAGAAGGCGGCGTTCGACCCTCGGACTTTGATCCAGACGGCCGGAAGCCTTTTCCTGGGCCACCTGGCGGTGCTCCGCCTTCCGGAGAAGAACGGCAAGCTCGACTTCATGGACTCGTGGTCTGCGGTGATCTCGAAGATGTCAAACGACGTCATGAGCGCCTCGGACTTCCTCGCGATGATCGGTAGTGACGACGCCACGGCGGGGCTGAGTATCCGCGCGAACGAGTACAACTACGCACAGATGTTCGCGGACCCACAGGACCGCATGGGTAGCGCGCTGCTGCAGATCGCGTCGGGCACCCAGGTGCTCGACATCATCACGGCGCTGCTCGCCGGTGCACCACCGGGACTTTTCAGTCCCAACATGTTCCGCGGCACGATCGCGGCGTCGCTCATGGCGCTCGTATCGCAAAACGACTTACCGCTCACCGCGTACCAGTGGGAGATCGTGCGCAAGCTTGTGCACTCGATCCAGCTGCTCATGGGTCCGAAGCCAAAGCAGCTCAAGACAGACCCAGAGCTACCGCTGCCCAAGCTGCTCTTCCGGCTCTTGCGATTGGAGAGTCCAGTAGAGGTAGAAGATGACGAAGCAAAGCTCGCAGCTGTACGCGACTTCCTGCAGGAGATGTTGGCGGCGCGCATTCAGAACGTGCTCAAGTTCAACTCGGGTAAGTTTCTCGAGACCGTGGAGCACATGGTCGGATACGACCACGTGGGTCTGGTCGAGAACGTGTTTGAGCCGCACGCACTCGACGTGGACTCGTGGAAGTTTGACACCGCGCAGGCGGTCGAGCGCGTCGCTGAGCGAAAGCTGACGCAAACGTTCCGAGTCTGTGCGGAGAACGCGCTCCAGACCATTTACATGGACTTCAACAATGACGGCAACGGTGGTGACGATTCGGCGGTCAAGAAGAGCTTGACGCC
Organism: Globisporangium cylindrosporum; assembly: GCA_038050675.1. Classification (NCBI taxonomy): domain Eukaryota; phylum Oomycota; class Peronosporomycetes; order Pythiales; family Pythiaceae; genus Globisporangium; species Globisporangium cylindrosporum. The sequence continues at coordinate 1,049 of JALBZD010000454.1, read as the reverse complement.
ACCAACGCTGGACCAGGTCTGGCCAACTTTCAACGCGGATCTGCCAAAGTACGTGCTGCTGCATAAGCGCACTGCTCGTTACACCATGAAGAAGTCAACGTCCATCACAGGTCTACAAATCCAGTGGGAGAACAACAGCGAGGTGCTCGCGAAGCCCCTGAACGACAACATGTTCGCCGTCCTGGCGATGCAGCTGCTGCGCAAGAAGCACGATGAATTCGTGCGTGAGCTCCGCGCTCGGCGTCAGGACGCCACCTCAGAGCAGCGCTGGCAGGGCATCGTCGAGATTATGAAGGCGCCGTTCGATGAGTTTGTGAGCCGTGTGTCCGCGTTCCCGTCGTCCGCGTGTCGGGATCACCGGCTGCTGCTCAAGGCGTTCAAGACGCTCGGAAAGCTCATGAACACTGCCGAGTACGAGGCCAAGCTCCAAGTGCTCATCACGGGCCGTGTGATCGACGACAACGGAGCCTCAGATGACGAGCAGATTGTGTTCAACCGCGGTAACTTGCACCCGCACCCGGACCGCTTCGTGCCCATGTCGGAGAGCTTCAAGGTTAAGCTTCGCGTCTTGCAGCAGACGCGACAGTGGAAGCTCTCGCACACGTACCGCGCGAGCGACCTTCCAAACCACTCAGGTTTCTCCAACAGCAACCCGTCCGAGTGGGCGGCGAGACGCTCCAACGCGGCGCAGACCTTCTGGGAAGCCTAGGAGCTCCCAAAGAGCACCAGGTGGCAGCAAACGCTAGGGAGTTTAGATCAAGTTGTTCCTTTGTGTTGTTGCGAGTAAATATGTAAGTGTGTCGTTATATGAACGAGTGAACGAATGACTTGTGACCCTTTCCGTTCTCACGGGTGCCAACTGGTTCGAATACTCTAGTTACACTGCTGCTATCAGGTTTCGCAAACTCAATCAAGAAGCTTTCTGGTGAGTGGTCTTCGAGGGAGTGAGGAAAAAGGGCCAATAGATTAAAATCTGTCTGACATTTTCATTTGGGTTCCAGCTCCATTTCATACTTACAATCCTCATGGAACACCATTGTCCTACTCAC
>JALBZD010000453.1:0-26697 GCA_038050675.1 Globisporangium cylindrosporum | reverse complement strand
AAGCGCACTCATACGCGGGACTTCTGCCATGCAGAAATACAATCTGTTGAAAACAGCACCACACAACCATTTGGTGTGATGCACACCAACCCCCTCCCATCAAGACTATTCAAGATGAGCACCACCACCAACAAGATTATCCTTACCACTGAACAAATCCTCGAAGCACATGCCGCTCACGGTAATGACTTTGCTGTGATCAAGTACGAATCTACTCGCAAGTATAAGAACTTTTCTCAATATATTAATGTTGATATTAAGCTTGCCGATAATACTCTCGTGGGAGTCCGTTACTGGAAGTTTTCAACTAATGGAATTGTCCTCACATCACGTATCCGTAAGCCTGACCAGCGCAAATATGAGTCCATTCGCTTGGGTGTCTGTCTTGTCGATGAAGAAGGTAATGAAAATGATAATATGAAAGCTGCTCAGCTTCTATGTATTGCGGTTGAAGAAAAGCTAAAGCAAGATAAGAATGAAAACATTATCACTGATGATGCTCGCGCTCCGCGCAAGCAAGCTGATGGTACATTTAAACCATTCCATTTGATTAATACAAAGATTGGCATTCCCATGCAAACTGCTACGAAGACTAAGGATGGTAATATTAAAACATTGGATAATCCATTCTTCTGGTTGTCGATTCCTGAAAAGAAAGCGTACGGCAAAAGTGAGTCTCTTAAACCGCCAGTTCATTTTGATGATAAGTACTATACTGACGACAACGGACAACCGGACATGGAACGTCCAGTTATGATTCATGAGTATGAGCCAACGTTTGACAACATTGAGGACTTCTATCATCATCCTCGCACTGGTAAGAAGATCTACAAGCATCTTGGCGCTGTTGATCCAAATAGTAGTAATGAAAACTTTGTCGACAACACAAACATTCAAGATTACCTAACTAAAGGTTCTGCTTTCATGGGCAATCTCAAGTTTGAAATTGCAGTCAGTGGCCGTCAATGTAAGCTCGACATTGCTCTCTATGGAAAGTTTTACGTCAAGGTCGCCGAACGCGCTGAGAATGGCGATTATGGCCAAGATGAAGAAACAATTGATGCGTTTGCTAATCGTTACGCCTCAATTGGCAGTAGCAAGCAATCCGATATCGATGAGATTGACGACTTCATTGATGAAGAATAAACTTCATTCATTTGAATGAAAGAAGCTCCAGTAGTGGAACATCTTTTTTTGTAATTCTAAATATAGACATTTCATTTTTTAAAATTTTGTCCTCTTTTGATTTCGCTTTTTATTTTGACGACTCTTTGCTCTTTCTTGTGGGTCAGCAAATGTGGGCCAGTATTTTGCTGTCGCAGATCGCTGAATCGATCTGTGACAAGTAAATTTGATTGCTCTTGCACTTTCTTCTGGTTCAACATATGATAACTTTACTTGTCACATATCGTTCTTTCAATCTGCGACAAATGAATCGTGGCCCCAATTCATTACTAATTGCCAACTTGTCTTCTTTTGATCTCGCCAAAAAGATTGATGATTCCTATCATTGACTGGCAGTCATTTTTGAATTTCAAAGATGAACGAGATACGCCTGAAGGAGTTTTGGGAGAAGGGATATACGGTCATCCACGGCGCGGTATCTGCCGAGACCGTTGCGAACGTACTACGAAAGGCCCCCCAAGCTCGAGTACAGGTCAATCTTCAAAGAAGTCTTCAGTGAGCAGTTCGACGCCAGGCGAATGCAAGCGCCCTTCCCGTACCCATCCGTGAAGGAGTTTATGGACATGTCTGTTGCGTTGAGGCGAAACATCATTAAGAAAGCGAACATGCGTTGGAAAGACACGCAATGGGTCGTGTTGAAGAGCATGCCCGGTGGAGGGAACCAAGCTGCGCACCGCGATTTTCCAGGATTCGAGATCAGCAAAGCGCGCGAGCAATATGACACCATTCAAGCCGGTATCATGATTGGGCTCATGCCTAAAACAACGCTGATCGTGTACGAGTCGTGTTTTGCTGAAGCGGACTACACCAAACGCAAGATCATCGAATACGGCCCGGGCGATTGCGTCGTGTTTAGAGGAGATTTGGTGCACGCCGGCACTTCGTTCGAGTCTCTGAATTATCGAGTCCACTGCGTGCTGACAGTCAAAGGAGTTGAGTGGATGAGTGATGTTATCGAGGCAGCAGCGGCCAAGGTAAACAAATGTAAATACTGCGGCTTCAAAGCAAATACGAAGCTCGAGATTCGCAACCACGCCCGCCTATGCTCCCACAACCCAAACAGACAAACATACTTGATGCAATACAATGCAAACAACAAGAAAGGCAAGTCATGTGATATTTGCAAGAAAGATTTTAATAGAGTCAATAGCTATTATAAGCATCGAGCTAGGCATCACAAGAAGGACAAACTGAGCATAAAATAGCAAAGAGAGTTCTCTTAAGTATCAAAACCACACAAAACAATACCAATGGACTCCAACACCTTCTTCGATACGCTTCGCCTTACCGAGTCGCTCGATGAGCGCATCAGCTTCATCAAGACGGCCAACTATGATGTTGTCCAAGATGGGCAGCCAGATAGCGCCATTCAACAGTTTACAGATATCCGCACTCTCAAGGATGCATTCAAAGTTGCTTGTGCGTTTAAAGCAATCTGTGGGGATGTATTGTTGTGTGTTGAACTTTCTTGCTGCTCCGAAAGGTTTAAGTAAATACTCATAGCATCTCCATCGAAATCTCCACCGTAGAGAGTATCAGCAACGTTGACTGACAGTCTGAACGTATCTCCATTAGTCAGGATACGAGCTCGGTGACCGGAGATAGCGCTGTAGAGTAGAGATGGCGCGCGATTCATTGCGACATTATCTCCATCAATCAAATCGCGATAGAGAATGTCTCCATATTCCAACTTGATATTGCTCTTCATTGAAGCGATATGGTATGTAGCTCCTGTATCACCTTTGACAAGTTTTGTACAGCTCGGATAGGTTGTATTCTTGTTCAGAAAGAATGTCATCATTCGATCAATGTTGTACGGGCGAACGACTTCAGGTACTTGGAGTGTCTTCGCGATAGAAAGAGGAACACCTACTTCATCAATATCAATGAAATTATCGCCTGAAATCACCGATCGTCCTCCATGCTGAAAACGTTTGCCTTCGAGGTTACCTCGAATACGTCCTTCCTTGCCTCTGAGACGAGCACCAAGACTGGTAAGCGCTTGACCATTACCTCCGACGATGCGACTTGAAGCAGGTGTACCGGATGGATCTTTGACCATGTTACTATATGTAATCTCAAGGAGATTCAGTAAATTCTCGTTTGATGTATTTTCCTCATCAGTCAATAGCAATAGAATTGATTTATTCGTAGCTACAACATTCTTGATGAAAGTTGTCGTGTCATTGTTGTTAGAGCAGGTCGACGATTTCAGTTTGCGGACATCTGGGCGGGCGTTGTTTGGTACTGCTGGAACGGTACGAAGAATCAATGAAGAAGGGTGATACTTGCCACCAATCTTCGATGCGGTATCTTCGCTGACTCTTGAGAATATCGCTTCAATTTCATCGTTGTAAAGACGAGCATCATCTCCAGTCGAAAGACGTTTCAATAGAAACAATGGTTCTTTTGGATCTTTGATGATCGTGGGCTGTTCGTGGTTGCAATTGGCACATACGATCACTTTATTCGGGCTTGAAGCTCGAAAGCTTCCATCCTCAGTGATTTTGCCTAAAGCAAAGCCACATTTGTGGCAGACTTGACGTAGCCATCTTAGTACCTCAGCTCGAAAGAGAGGGTTCACGACTGGGTAACGAAGCTGTACAGTACCAAAGTGACCCATGCAGCGGTCTCTCGAGTTCTGACACGTCTTACAGCGACAGCTGTACGAAGTGGTGCCCATGTTCAGGCTGTAAAGCCCAACGTCCAAGGGTCTGTCGTTGCTGAACAGGTCCTTGGAAATGATGTTGCAGTTTGAAGCGCGAGCATGCTCTTCGCTTCCCATGAGATAAAAGGCCACACGACTGATCTCGCTCTCACTAAACGTCATGTCATACTTGCGCGGCGCGATCGAGGTGGTCATGTTGCTTCGTGGGGAGTCGGAAGTGAGACTGGCAGTGATAAAAGTTCCTATATTACCCTAGTGGGTATATATATTAGTGTAGCAAGTTCAATTTTGGATCCAAAAATACATTAGGCCAAGCCTTTAATCTCTATCTTCATCGCTAGATAAGACTAGAAGCTCGCATGTTGGTGCAACTTACATAAGTAAAGCGATATCAATAACACAACTAAACCTCAGGAGACGCCTGAACTGGCGGCCAAACATTTGAATCTGGATCGTCGCGGTTGTAGAGATTAATCGGATGATTGGTGACTGGTTACTCGATCCATTGCGATTTGTCTGGTGTCCATTTCGCAACTTGAACTGGATCACCATCTGGGTCGAGTGGGGTATCAAGAAATTCATCATTAGCGAAGTAGGCGTACCTGGCGGACTGGAAACGCGTCTTATCGAGCTGTCGATACTTGTGATGATCTGGGAACTCCACGCTTGGAATTAGCGGTTCGCGAAACTGCACTTGTAGTTGCTTCTGGTAGAAACTCCATTCTGCTTTGGCTTCTTTTTTCCATTCGTCGATTGGATATTTCTTCATAATGGGTTTTGTGAAGAGTTGTCGAGTGGGAGAAGGCGGGACGGCGTAGCTTGGTTGAACTGGGTTTACTGGAAACGCATACTGGAGATTCTCTCGGTAGAAAACATGCGTTGCTGGGTTGAAAACAGACCAGTAACGCGTCGGATTCTGGGCAGCTCGGATCGCCATATCGTGCAAAAGTCGCGTCTCAGTCGGCACCCATTGAACGATGTGCTCGGGTATCTTCATCAGTCCTGGATCGTATATAGCGAATGGGAGCAGCTTCTTTTTCTTGAGGAGACCCTTTAATATATCGTCAATATCTCTTCGAAGCGAAATCATCGCGCTACTGCGTCTCTGCCTTGCCGTTTTGTACGCCAGAATCCAATCTTGGTCCACCTTGTCAGGATACACGCTTGATATCTTGTCTTCAGACGGTAACTGGATCCAGAACTGACGCTCCCACCTCCCAAGCAGGTACCCGAAGTCTTCTATCGATTTCTTGGTGGAAGAGAGAATCGATGCGACGGAAGAGGAGCTAGTGTTGTCATCGAAGATTCGAAATGGGAACGCCTTCTCAGCAATCTCGCGCCATGGCTCAGCTAGCAATAGCTTCACCAACTCGGGTACAGTGATGAATCAATGCCCTTGATTCAATGTCATCAGCGTATTTTTGATATGCTTGATCTGCAGATGCCCCTCGTGGTTGTACTGCTCGAAAGCTGGGTCGGTCTGGTATTTCTCCAAATAGTTGTAAGCATCTCCTTCACTCATTTCTTGAGCCGCAATTGATGATGCCGTTGATCTTGATTTTTTGCGGAGTCTGGAAGAGACGGGGAAGGCTAGTAACGCCTAGTCTGAGACGGATCTTGTTCTGCGCCGCACGACGACAAGGTGACTGGAACAACCGGAGGTGGATCGACGGATCTCAATCCAGTAATCGAAGCCATCTCAAGCGACGGGAATGTGGCTGGGTCGATCGACTGGCGCTTGATAAAGGCTTCAAGAAGCGCTCCAATTAATGCGCCAAAGCGGTCCTCGTTCTTGCTCGGTTTGACTATATCATTCCAGAATGCGCTTTGTACATTTAACGCTTTCTGAATATAGCGTCCAAACGCATCGCCTATGTCTTGACTCGAAGCTTGGAGATCTTCAAGTGCGAACGATCCACCGCCACCATTATTCGCATCTGACATCTTCTCCATTGTATGGCAAGCCCGCATAGACCGAGTTGTGATCTCAATGAGGTTTCGCTGCTACCGAAACTGCCTCCATGCACTTAGAGGAATGGACGATCATAGCGATGTAGGAACTTCGAGCTCGTACTAGGGTTCACTTGTTGTGTCCGACCTATCGCGGCACTTGGTATTCGACTGCTTCTTTGATCGACTCGCACCCTTGGATTCTTCTTCAGACGAAGTGTCGCTGCCCGAGAGTGACTTGCTTGCTATGGAATTAGGCGGCGACTTATCGGACTGCGTCTGCTCAATGTCTTGATCATCCATGATCAAAATGGTTTATGAATCCCCATTCCAGTTGTCAAATTGTGCGATGTGCTCGGCCAGTATAGTCACTTTGTATCACTTGAATAATGACAAAAAATGAGACACGAATTACTCAATCTTTACAATCGATATCCGTATCAGTGTTAACCAAATACATATTGTGGTCAGCATCAAATTTAAATTTGAATGGTTGAAGAATTTTAATCACATCTTTCTCAATACCAGCTTTCAATGATTCAAATACAACATTGATACTACAAGGTTATTGTGCCCGTCTTCGCCGGGTATATTGTACCCTGTATATGGATTAAGATCAACGTCTTGTGGACATCTCTCCGTACCGTGTGCGCTGGAACGAACAACGCTTCTCAGAAGAAGCTCTTCCAGCACACGTTTTTTCTTCATTGCAGACAGCTAGCAGCGACAAAATGGCTCCAGTCTTCCCAGTCCAAGTAGCTTGCACTTGAGAAGGGCCAGTATGTTCCTTGCAGCGTTGACGTCTCGATTCCAGAAGTTCGCATTGCAGTCACTGGAGGCACAGCGCAAAACGTTTCTGGTTTTCTTCAACACGACTCCCTTGTCTCTGGTCTTGGTCAGTAGAAGTGCTCGGTCGAGTGGCGCATTACACTTCGAGCACAGTTTGCTTGTCCGGTACTCATCGATAGGAATCACAGTAGCTCGCTTCTGGAGAGCTTTTCGGAATCCCTTCACCGGACTTGAGGCGTGACCGGAGATCCTGTCGCGACGACTCCAGTCTCCATATCCCACGAGTACTCTCGGACTGGCAATCGGCACGATGCGTTTCGCCATAGCGTCAACCACCTTCGCTTTCATCCGTGATTGGAAGAAACGCCACTTCAAGAAAGAGGTGCTCGCACAGAATATGAGCAGGAAGCTGATGTGTTTCCAGAACATCTTCAGATTCTCCAGATACTTCTCGAAACTTGACGCCTTGTACGATGGGATGCTGTCAATTATCTCGGCATACGGCTTCTCACGCTTCTTCAGGTTCTCGTGCCAGAAGCGAGCCTTGTTCATCCCTGCGAGATGTCGGTACTCCCTTGTGCTGATTTCGACAATTCTCTCAGCATGCTGCGCGTCCGTCTTCTTCTTCACAATACCCTCGCTCACAGCAGTACACAACGACCGCATTCCAGGGTCGATGGCGATCATCGCACTCGGCTCGAAGTCGGTTGAGAGCATACGCCACTCTTTGCCAAAGTCGTCTTCATTCTTTGTCTTTTTTGTCTTCAGTTTCTTCTTGATATTCTCCGTCTCTGACTTGAATCGCGTTAAAAGCACAGAAGCGCTGTACCCGTTTGTCGTGATCTGGTTTGCGAATAGCCGGCTCGCGAAGAGAGATTTCGACTCATGGTCCATCTCATTGAACTCTTGCTTCGAGATCGCATCGTTTGGTGCCATAGTCTCGAAATGGGATACTGCAAAGCCTCTGCGCAGGAACAACTCCTTCGACTTGCAGACGTCTTCTGGGAAAATCAGCACTTTCCCAGACTGTCTCAATGGAATGTCAAGAGGATTGCGTCCGTTCGTCGCCTTGAAGATTCGCATGCAGAAACCGTGGAGCGTCGACCCGTTAATCACGATGTGTGCTGTCGCGTACGAGCTGGAGTACGGCAGGAGTGAGAACGATCGCATGCCTTTCTTGTTTGGGTCCGTCAGCTGCGATGCTTCCACCTTCTGTAGGATCACGTACAGCTTCGTGACAAAGTGCTCCAAGTTGTCCTTGATGACGTTCTCGTAAGGAATGAAACCCAACCACGCACGAAGTTCAATCTCGTCATCTGCAAATTTGCCGTCCTCTGCACGGTAGTAGGCTCGAACCAGTCGTTTGACTTCTGACGCAGGAACGGGCTTCTCGGTCTTCTCTTCGAGCAGGAGACGCGCGTACATGGAGAATCGTTTCTCGAAGTGCAGAACGATCATGTTCTGAGTGTTGATCCGCATCTTGCCCGCGAGGTCGAGCATGACATTGCTGTCGTACTCGAGCTGTGGAGGGCTGGAGTAGCTGTCGATACTCTCTCGCTCAGAACGGTACAATCGCACTGTCTCCAGTAAGCCTTCGTCCATCGGTTGTTTTGGATTCCTTTGCCGGTCTGTTTTGATCTCTTTCTTCTCTGCCTTCGGTTTCGCATCCCGGATCCCAGTCGTGCGTGCACCTTGACAACACCGATTGAAGAACGTCTGGTCAAGGGTCGGGAGCTCGATGCCGTTCTCCAGGCAGCGAAGGATGTGGAGGTTGGCAATATGCCATGCTTCGAGCTGGACTTGCTTGAGGACGATGCAGGTGCGCTGGATCTCAGCGAGCATGTCGGAGTCCTTGCACACGCGAGAGAGCTTGCACACCCCGGTGATGTTCTCGCGGTTGACAGATAACGCCTTCTCCTCGGCCGTCTTCTTGCGCTTGCCACTCATGGTGAGGAATGGTGAATGAGAGAACGAATCCAGTGGATCCCTTGATGTGCGAGTAAAAAAAGACAATACCTCCATTGGGTTTCTGACTTGGTAGTCGTATGATCAACTGCAATGCTTTCAGCAGCTGTAAGCAGCTGGTTCAGGGTATTATCAAATTCAAGAAGAGTAGACCGTCTACTTTGCGAAGTTACAAAAATGGAGCGTTACATTTTCTTGGCGTGACGGACAGCGGACACTGTCAAAATATATAGATAGATTACTTCCTATCAGTGTATGAATTAAAATCATGTAGAGAGTCTCTCTCCCACCAATCTACGTTTTCATAATGATCAAGTAGTGGTTGTTGAATAGTTCGTTGCTGATAGTAGTTCTGATTAGTTCTTTGCATGTCTAATGTCCGCTTAGCCCTTTTACCTTTAGCTAATTCCATTTTATGAATCGCGTCAATATCTTTTCCAGCATCTGAACGACTTAGGTTTTGAAGCTGCACGCCTTGAAGATAAGTCTTAATCGCATCAATTGTTATATCGCTCATATCCTTGTACTATATTATCATAAAAAATAGAAATCAAGTTTTCAAAGAACTAGTATACAAGCAAATATGTAATTCACTGCATTAATATAATAGCAATGGCGAGCTTATCACACATAGCAAAACTAGTATGCATATTACTGCTATTACTAGCAGTAACAATATTACTGATATGCCATTTTGTATTTCCGAACAAACTAGGCATTAAGATAAGCTTGGGAGTGATTGGAGGTATTTTGAGTTTGTTCGTGGTTGGTTTTATCGACACTAAAAGAAAATCACCACATACAACACTTCGCGAATATTTGAAAATCGGCGAATCAATAAAGGAACTGAAGATGCTATTGAGCGAAGTGTTTTCAAATATCCTCTAAAACAGCTGACATTACTTACTTGTCGCTCTCATCAGTATCCTTTTCCATAATGTCCATGATCTTATCAAGTGTTGTAAACACTCCATCTAGTTTGGTATTCTTCTTTGGCATGTTGTTAGCTTGTTTACGGAAGTGGAAGATGATTCTTTTGAATTGACCGAGGGTTTGAGTATCAATGTGAAGGTCATTACTGATGTCATTGATAAAATTTTCAAAGATGATCGCGGGATTGCCAGATGCAACAAAATCCTTATAATACATACTCATACCGTTCTTCAACATATCAACACTGTTTTCAATAAGTCGGAATGCTTTATTGCAACGAGGGATTTGTTTCTTCGCGGCTGTGATAACTTTAATAATTAACTCTGATAACTTACCGATGTCGACATCAGGGCTAGTGACTATGGTATAAATATCTTGGGTTGTAATGTACAACATGTTACACATGGCAAGAATGTATTGCTTACATCCATCAAGCTCATCTTGTTCAGGGAAATTCTCAATAATGTGAGTGAACAGATGTTTAAAGTTAATCTTAGCAAACCCAAAGATAAACAATTCTTCTCCGATTGCTCGTTTGATAAACTTATCGGAAAGAGCACAGCGATCTTTAATACAATCCTCTCCTTCCCTAAGGGCTTTACAGACTTTTAGATATTCTTCAACTGCAAAAGAATCCTTGAGGGATTGGTAAATGTGGACAAAGTTTTCATCATTGATCTCAACATCAAGATATTCATTTACTTGATTAACAAAGTCAACGATTCGATTAACTTCATGGTCAAAGTAAACATCAACTCCAATCTTTGTATGCAAACGATCTAGGATTGCTTCTTTGAATTTCATTACAAGCTTATTGCGTCTTTCAATGTCGTTCTTCAGTCTTTCGTACTTGTCTTCAACAATTTCTGGATCAAGCTTAGAAGGGTCTCCAGTTAGTTGTTGAAACATTCCCAACAGCTCCGACTGATCAATATCGTCTCCCGAGGAAACAACACGATATTGCTTTTTACGGTTACAGTAAACCTACATTTCTCTACCAATCTCCACTAATCTCTACGCAAAACTGCATAAACAAAAGTAGAGAAAGATAGACAAAACAGATTGTTTCACGACGACAACAGTAGACTGCCATCGCCGCTCGCGACCGAGATCGCGGCCCGCTGTAACCCGAGCTGCAAATTCACACTCTGTCTAGGGATAGATATGCAATGATCCAGCGCTCACGAAGCGCAGGATGTTGAACGCCGCGTTCTCGTCTCGACCAACCTTGTACTCGCAGTGAGAACAGTCAAACACGCCGTTGCTTCCAAGCTTGAGGTGAAGTCTGCTGCAGCGACCACACGTTCGACTGGTGTACACCTCCGAACACACCACGAGCCGCTTTCCTTCGACTTCACACTTGGCCTTCAGTAGTTGTCGGAACCGATAATGGTTCAGACTCAGCATGCCTTCGTTGAAGCAATTGTTTCTTGCATTGCTTTTTTTCACCATGTCCTTCGTTTGAAAGATCGGGAGTAGAATCGCATCGTAGTGCTTCGTCAGGTACGCGCTTGTCTGGTAGTGTAGCTCCTTCACGCAGTTCTTCATTTTCGCCGTGCAGCTCAAGAACGTACGCTTGGCTCTCGCGTATGCTCTATACTGTCGATGCGTTGACTTCTTGGATTGATTCTTGAATTTGGATATCACACTCTGCGCTTCATTTCGACGGGCTCGCAGCTTGTTCAGATGTGTCTTCGTGTCTCGTCCGAACTCCAACACGTTGCCTTCCAAGTCGACACCCGTCACGAATGCTTTGATACCTGGATCCAGCGCGACGCACTTGCCACGGTTCTCGAACGGGGCCGGCTGGACGTATTCAGGAATAGCGGCATACCAGAAGCCATTGCTGTTCAGGATCTTGATCTCGTTCTTGATATCCACGTGCGAATCCATCTTCACGCGAATGTCCTTCAAGCAAGTGATTGATAGAAAGTACGTCGACTCCTTCTTCTTGATAGAGGCGTTTTTTTCATCCTCGCTCATTGTGAAAAACGGCGATCGCTTTTTGCTCGAGAACCCAATCTTGAACTTGCTGATGTTCCCGTTCTTCTTGTTGGAGAACGCGCTCGTCACATTCGTCTGGAACGTCCGCATCACGTTGAACCGCAAATTCTTGGGAGTGTCGAACGCCCACTCTGGTGGCGGACCCATACTTTCTGGATACTCGCGCGTATTCTGGGTAGTCTTGGTCACGTAGAGGTCTCTCAAGTGTTCTGCTTTGAACTCGTTCGTCTTTTGAAAGTGCGCGGCTGCCTGATTGTAGGTCCAGCGGCAAGCTCCCATGTACCACTTCAATGCCTTTTCTTGCTCTTTCGTGGGGAAGAGACGGTACTTGCGTGCCCGACAGATCATCAGCTTCTCTTCCGCCTTCAAGCCCGCTTGCTCTTTCTTGACGCCTTGAATCACTTGATCGAACGCTCGCTCTTCACTAGCTTTCCACGTCTTCTTTCGTCGTTCGTTGGCCAGCTTGCTCAGTCGAGCTCTTACAACCGACATCTCTGGCTCGCGTGTCGGCTTTCTCGAGAAGGCATCTCGCTTGGCGTTATGCAGCTCTTTGTCCACACCCCATTTTTGAACATGTGGGAATTCACTCAGGTCTGAGAGCGATCGCTCGATCTTGACCTGCGGTACACGAGCGCGCACGGAGAACCACGACTTGAAGTTGAGAAGCTCTTGGAGGCTGTTTCCGGACGACAGCTCTCGTGTATACGCCTCGTCGAAGATACTATCCATTGCGAGTTGACTCTTCTTCGGCACCTTCTCCAGCAGCGGGCGGTAATGCGTGACGTCTTCACACAGCACGTGAGTGAGTAGCGCGGATAGTACTTGGGTGATCTTCACTGGTTCAAGTTGGTCGGTCTTGCTCTTAGGAGTGCACTTATCGAGATCATGCAGTAGTGCTGAGAGTGATTGCGTTAGTGGACACCGAGACTGCAGGAGCGCCAACCACGACACGGACCACTGATTGAATCCGAGAAATCCACGTAGTCGCAGGCAGGCGCGTTCGTCCTCAATGTGGATGAAGAGAAGAGCGCGCAGTTGACCAAACGCGTCCCGCAATTGTTGTTTGACAGGACGCCATGTTCCCGACGGACGTTCTCGCTCTGGCTCGCTGTCAGACTCTGGTACAACCTCGGCGACTGGAGCCACACGCGGTTGCTTTCGGGAACGCAGGCGCAGATTCGCGAGTCGAGGTGCGACGTCTTCGAAGTCCGAGTCGTCTGGAGGTCGTTTGCGCTTGATCGACTTCATTGCTGGAGAGCACAATCGAAAGTGGCGATCTTCCCGCACAAAAAAGAGATTGATTAATGCGTGTCATTCTCGATGACGTACCAGTGACTTTCGTCGCACTTGATGTTTGTATACCAAAGTGCAACATGTATCCAATCGATAGAAACTTCTTCTCTGATCTACTGTTCTTGTTTTATTTTACTATATCAAAAGTAAGGATTATTAAAAACAAATAAAGAATGGTAAGGTTTATGCTTACAGTTTGATCCTTTTTCCATTGTATATACCGATTCTGATGTATTCGTCTTACAAGTATAAAGCGCGCCCTATATACATCAGTATTAGTTTATCAAATACATTAAAATATGGATGAACAAGTGAAAATTTACAACACACGTATTCGAGAGTTGCTAGATCTCATCTCGGCGGAAATTCCGCAGCATCCTTTGATTAGTACTATTCACCGACGATTCCGAGTTGCAGTAACTTCTGACCGAACATATATCATTCAAGAAACAGGTCAAGAGTTTTGGTCATATCGAGATATTATCGCTGAAGAACGTTGGGATGATTTAATTAATAAGAATTGAGAATGAGAGATCGAGAAGAAAGACAGCGAGTTAATGTATGAAGTAGATAACAATTCATTGAAACAGATGGTTAGTCTTCTCAGAGAAATTTGGTCTCGGTACGGAGAGGAAGAACAAGGATATATTAAGAAATCAATGAAGAAGCTACTATCAACCTATATTAAATTCCTAAAAGCTAAGGCCGAAGATCGTCCATAAATTATTGCTTTTTTTAAAACAGGTTAGCATTGTCATCTATTCGAAAGCACACTGTTCTAAATTTTTGCATTGCGTAGTCCTTTATAGGCTTTGCTGGGTTATCAAACTCTGACGGACTAACTCCATTCAATCTACTATATATGTAAAACAAACTGTAGCTACCGCAATTACCACTGTCGCCTTGATGAACAATGGTTGAAACATTATCGAATGTACACCTTAAGCCTGTTGCTTTTGCAATGTCCATTGCCTGAGTATTCCAAAAATCATTGAATTCTTTGTTAGTAGACCCTCCGCCAGCGCTGTTAAAACATTCAATTCGAATCCATGGCTTCGATGGATCATTCGGATCTTTCTGGTCTGTAGATATATATATTGCGAACCAGTGAGCTCCTGATCCTTTTGATGAATCAGTATTACATATGACACCGTATGATGTCAAAGGAACATTGTTATGTGTACTAAGCTTTTCTCCTTTGGTTTTCTCCATTCCACGTTTGAATTCAGTTGCAAAATCAGTATCAATGACCGAGAAAGTATCATAATCAAATGAATGAAGATTGGACGGATTGAACGATTTCAAGTCAATCATATGAATATACCCATGTGCGAACCCAGGGTACTGTAATCGCAATTGACTCATCACAGTATCAATCTCAGTATTGTTTAACCAATAATTATGATCGAAACTAGTAGTCAGTGCTTTAAGTGCTTCTCTTTCTATCTTGTCCTTCAGTTCATTTGGGAGATCTACCGTTTCTAAGATACACGTATCCGTATCACACTTAGTTTCTTTTTTTATTTCAGACAATGAATTACCATTTGCATATTTAGTAATCAATGAAACTTGTTCATGAGTAAGGCATGAGCCATCTGAATTTGGGTGTATATTGAGTGCGCACGCGGACATTACTTATATCAATTATTCTTGTTATAGTATATTAAAGAGAACCAAGAATAATGGAATATGAAAAGGAATATGCCGTATTTAGTTCTGTAAATCAACCAGACGAAACAGATCCAGCTGCCAAACAAACTGAAAACTTAATTCATGAATCTGGACGACTTCAATTGAATACCTATCAAGCTTCTGTCCGTAATTTAATGAATCCGAGAAGCGATTTAAGGTCATTGATGCTTGTTCATATGACTGGTACGGGGAAGACAATTACAGCCCTCGCGACTGCAACTGAATACGTTCGGCAATATCAACCAAACATAAACTCTGTATCTTCAATAATAGTTTTAGGGTTTACTAAAGATATTTTCAAGAAAGAGTTGCTAAGTCATCCAGAGTTTGAATTCGTTAATATGGATGATGCAAAAGACTTGAAATCATTAGAGAATCAAATGCATGACTCACCCGTAGTCGCAGAGCAGTATCACGTGAAGAGAAAGCGCTATCAACGAAGACTTTTCAAAAGAGAGGTTAAAGGTATTTGTCAGTTCTATGGGTACAAACAGTTTTCCAATCGTATTATTAACATGAGCGATGTTCAAACGATGATCGGTAAACAAAGTAACAATGAGCTAGATGTCGTCGACTTTGATCCAAAGATTATAAAGAAATGGATTGACGCTGGTAAGGTTCGAATTAATATAAATTTCATTAGAAGTCTATCACACTCTCTTTTCATCTGCGATGAAGTTCATAATCTTTACAAAACTGATTCGTTTAACACATACGGATTCGCAATTGAAATCGTATTTGGTTATTTCTTCAACACGCTCCAATCAAATGATATTAACTATGGGTCTATTCGCTCACTGGTGTTATCCGCAACTCCACTAACTACGAGCGCACTTGAAATAATTCCAATCGTCAAATTACTCACTGGAGAAACCCTTCAACAATCTAATTTATTTAAGATTACCGATGGCGTAGATCAACTAACGAATATCGGATCAAATACAATTAGAAAAGCTATAGCAGGGAAAATTAGTTACATCATAGACGACAATCCTAAGGAATATCCAACATCATCGTTTGCTGGAGAGAAGATCAAGAATATCGATTATATTCGTTTTATTCGATCGATTCCAATAGACCACCAATTAGAATGCTTCAAGCAATGGAAGCATAGAGCAAATACAGTTGATGAACGAGGGAATAACATGATAAAGGATATTGCATTTCCAAGTATAAAGGAGTATCCACATGGAGTTGTATTCAGTAAAAATGTTTCAGATTTAGCCGATCTGCCAGAGTCGATTGCGGTATCCAAATCTCTAGATGGATGGACAACTTCAAATATTTTCAAGCTGAAGGAATTAAAAAAGTACTTATGCAAGTACGCAACATTAACCAAGATGTGTCTTGATATGAAAGATATCAAACATGGCAAAATGTTTATTTATCATCCATTCGTCCAAGGCTCTGGAACTGATTTAATTGTTAGCATTCTGCATGCTAACGGGTTTGTAATGGATGGAGATACTATTGCAAAAGACAGCATATGCATGCATTGTGATATACAGTATGGCAGTCACAAAAATATTAAAGATCATGAATTCAATCCAGTGCGATTCATATTTATTACTGGGTCATTAAACAAATCAATTGTGTCTGCGAGGCTAAATGCATATAATAGTAATCAAAATACTTATGGGGAGCGCGTCAAGATTATAATAGGTTCCAGAGCAATGCGAGAGAGTCATACTCTAAAAGTTTGTCGACATGTAGTAATTACGCATGAGCCAAGTTCGATCTCTGAAATGGTTCAAATTATTGGTCGGGCAGTGCGCAAACATGTTCACTCGGCCCTTCTTCAAGATATGCGTTCTGTTCAAATACACATTCTATCTACGAATGTAGACTCGATTCACGCTTTGAAAAACGACACATCGTCAAACGAAGAATTGGCGTACAAGATTAAAGTTTTACAATACGGGCAAATTAACCGCATTGATAGAATCATGTACGATGTGTCTATCGACTATCTTATCAATTTCAGATTTAAACTTAGGGAGACTCCGCCTCTGTTAGGAGAGCCATATTCCCTCGATGAAAAAACATATAATCAATACGAAAAGACATTAACAAAGGCATACTCGAACCTAAGAAATGGGATTACGCCACATGGAATACATTCAAATAGATTTAATGTATTCTACTTCGAAGGCGAAGTGCGAACTGTTATGATGATTATCAAAAGGATTATTTTAGACTACCAACCTGTAGTATCTATTGGACAGCTTAAGGAGTTAGTTCGAGCGCCTCCATTTCATGTTGAGTACAATAAAAACTTTATATCCGATGAATCTATAGCAGTCGCTGTTAGTAATCTTTCATTTAAATTTGATCAACTCAGATTAAATATCCCAGCAAATAAACTTACAACTGTTGATACTATGTTTGATCAATCGTCGACTTTAATAGATTCGTCGGGAACTGAGTATAGGATCGTATGCATAGGAGATCCATTATGTTTGGATTCTTATCTAACGAAGCGCACTATTTCATCGATCATAGAAGGAGATAAGTCTGTAATTGATTCGTTCCGCCAAGTATACTCAGATCAATTTGACAAACCGATTGATCTCCAAGATTTATCGGCCAAATAGGCATCTACTATCGATATCAATGATGTGCTTGAAGATATCAAAGGCGATTGGGTTGCTGGAAGCTCAGTAAACAAAGACATCGATAATCAATTACAACGTCTTCCAAATGAATCACATTGCCTTGTAGCTGAATGGGTTATTAAGTATGCAGTCGGGATAGCTTTTAAAACTAAAAAGCCAAAACATAAGGATTTAGAACTTGTTCAATACCTTATCAACTTCTATCAATCGAAGCGCTTAATGTTTACTATTTCAGATTTGAAGTCAACTCGCATATACGATCGTTATAAGCCGTTCGATACTAACACTGGTACATCTTGGTTCAGTAAAGCAGCTAAAGTATCAACTGGCACTTTACCGATCGGTCACAGTATTGGAGATTCCATTCGAGTATACAATTTAATCGATATGACATGGTTAGAGTTGAGCTCGATCGGCAAAGGTATAGACGAGAAGCACCCTTATGGTTTCTACATCTACGAAGAAAGAATAGGTAAAACTCTCGAAGTATCGCTGAAGATTAAGTTTGATAAAGACAAAAAAGCAAAGGGCATTACAATGGTATTCCTTCAAACCAATGAAATCGAAAAGATAGCAAAGCAATTAAAGCTTAATATCTCGATGCTC
The DNA here is from genome assembly GCA_038050675.1 of Globisporangium cylindrosporum. Classification (NCBI taxonomy): domain Eukaryota; phylum Oomycota; class Peronosporomycetes; order Pythiales; family Pythiaceae; genus Globisporangium; species Globisporangium cylindrosporum. The sequence goes on along the minus strand of JALBZD010000453.1, from coordinate 8,997 downwards.
AAATACAAATCTGAGATGATACAGCATATTGAAAAGGCAGCTTGGGCATTACAACTGAAGATGTATCCGAAGCGAATAATCTACCGTTTGATAGATTTCAACTAGCAACCATAAAACTCTTTAGTCATCCATTTTGAAAATCAAAGTCAAAGAGTCGGTAGTCACTTGAGATTTTCAAAGGTGACATTCTCGATGAATTCCGTAATAATATTTCGTAATAAATTAACATCTAACATGAACTGTTGTTACTCAATACGTTGTTTGCCATGCTGAGAAAGTGTTGTGATAGCTGGACAGCGACCTCGGCAGTGATGTTCAGTTGCAGAGACTCATTGCGCGCTTGTAGCTTGATGTTATCCGCACGCAGCTTGTTGACCTCGTCTTCTAGTCGGCCGACTACTCCATGTTCAATCGGGGCAGGGGTCGTAGTTCGCCTTTGCTTGAGAATATCTTGTAACCGAGCATGCAAAACAGCGAGATCCGAGGGTGGTTGCGCTCCGATAACTGCTCTTGACGATTCGCTGTAGCATGACGGACACTCAACGTCGACCGGCACCGTGCACGACATCCGCATCTTCAACGACAGCGCATGGATCTTCATAGCAACACCGGCAACGGATGTGTTGTAAAAGCACTCTTCACGATCTCGAAGAGACTTCTCGTACGCGTTTGCTTCTCTAGCGTTCGCTTTAATGTACGTGTCGACAAAAGTACACCAGGCTTGATAGTGTTTCGGCGGCTCGATGGCAGGTTGCTTCTTACCGAAAGTCGCGTAGAACTTGGATCGAAAATGGAGGTCCACGTAGTAGAGCTCTTCATACACGTCAGCGAGTTGAGCGCGATAGATTTGATCAGTGCAGTACAGACGGATGTTGGACCAGCGCTTGCCTTCAACATGATAACCACGTAGCTCTGCGTGATAGTCGAGAAGCCATGCCCGACGAAACTTCAACACATCTCCATGCCGCGTGTCCATCTCTTGAATGCCGAACCGTCGCACAGTGAACTCAGTGTCGATGTATGGATACCTGACGACCACAAGCGCGTCAGTTGAATCGCCACCGCGCTTCGCTGGATACTCGTGTTGATGTTCATGATTGGATCTTCTTTTGTTGAGAAGTCGTGCTCGTTGGACAATGTACAGCTCTTGGGGTCGGCAGTCTTCAGCGGCCTGCCATCTAGCCACAGCTTCTTCATCGCTGGACACTTGTTCATACACTTTGACTGCATGTTGTAAGCGCTCTCGTGCTGCACGCTCGTCCTCTTCGACAAATTGTACTGCATACTCATCCATCAGTTGTACAGCGCGCTCTTCGTGACGCTGCTGAATGTCAAGCTCGACGAGCAGGTCGAATGGAGCAGGCGAGTCTGGTGCTAGAGTCGTGTCACGTGGAGCTGGAGCGTGCGAGTCTGGTGCTGGAGTCGCGTCTGGAGTCGCGTCTGGAGTCGCGTCTGGAGTCGCGTCTGGAGTCGCGTCTGAAGCGTGCGAGTCTAGTGTTGGAGCGTGCAATTCCGGTGCTGGAGTAGTGTCTGGAGTCGTGGCACGTGGAGCTGGAATCACGTCTGAAGTCGCGGTACGTGGAGCACGCGAGTCTGGCGCTAAAGTCGCGTCTGGTGCTGAGGTCGTGGTACGTGTTGGAGTCGTGGCAAGTGGAGTCGAGTCTGGTGACGTCAAGGAGAGCGTGTCGGGCAGATCAGGCCAGCGCGTATCCCCCCGTCCTATCGATGACTTCACATTGATGGATCGAGGTTCAACACGCTGCACTGGCACAGGACATGGAGTTGCCTCAAGATCATCAATAACATCGTTCAACGGGTAACAATGACTACACATTGTTTCCGCATCATTATCTGTCATGTGAAAAGACACCCACGCCTGCGCCGGTGTTCCTGGACTGCTTGCGCTCTGGGACGACGAAATCGAGAATGGCGCTTGAACTGGCGGATGAACAGGCCTTTTCTCACCTCACCTTCGAGCTTAAAACCTTGTCATCTCACTTTAGTCTTGATCTGTCTATAGGCAACTGCAACAGCCACACGCAGCATCAAAAAACCTCATAAGAAAACACTGGCTTACATTACACTTGCTGTTTGTATGCTTGCTCTTTTGATTCGTGCTGAGAAAATTCTCAGCGATGACGCGATGCGTGAACTGGTTTTCATTGGTCCATTTTTATTACAAGAGATTCGTCGAGAATGTCACCTTTGAAATTCTAGACGACTACCTATTGTTTTTCGACGCTTTCCTAATAATACCTTACTGTACGATACTACGAGCCACGTTGCATTGCTGTGTCGCGACACTCGTGGGCGAGGCCTTGTGTGCGAAGTCGGCAACCTATGTTTCTTTCTTCAAGCGAGTGCATCGCTATATATGTGCAAATATATATATATATATATATATCGAAGGTGACGTTCTCAATGAAATACGTAGTAAGTTGATCATTGCTTGTGGTAATCCATCAACAGTAATAGAATCTTTGTTGAAATCAGTTGAGTCAAACTCAGTATCATTCAATGCTGATTTCACTCCATACTCAATTACTCGAGATAACGCAATAAAGAAACTGCGCGAGCGATCCAACGTTGAATGCATTGTCAACGAAGACGATCAAACTCTTGTGCAATGGCGTCTTTATTGAAAGAGATGAAACGCCACACATGGTATTTGGGATTTTCCTCAAGAATTTAATGAACCAATCGATAAAGAGTCCAACTAGCAAAACATTGAGTGTAAGTCAATAACAAAAGACACAGCTCCAATGTATGCATGGAGAGATCGTTACGCGCAATACTCAAAGCTGCTTGACGGAATAAAAAAATGAAAACAAGCATATCTCAAATTGATTTACTCATCGCCGTTTTCAGATTGATATGGGCTAACTTGCGTTTTGACATTGATGTCGCCAATCAAAGCCTTGAGCTTTTCAAATGAAATGTATTTGTTTGGGCTCCAATCAACATAAGTGGAGTTCACTTTAATTGGAATTGTATAAAGTCTATACTTGGAAGCACGAATTTCTCCAACAAAACTTCGACGTTCATCATCATAACAACGAATGAATTCGAATGTTCGATTACTTCTTCCAACATACCGTTTACCACTTGAGGCAAGACGAACTACATCTTTACCTGTTGCTGTAATGTTGTGATTGTCGACTCTCTCTTTAACACGAAGATTCCATTGTGGAATGTCTTTTTGATGCTTGAGATTGTGTTTGTCAATCGCAATCTTGAGTTCATCGCGTAACTTTTGAATAGGCGCGTTCAATGGAGCAAGTGTTTCTTCAATAAGATCATTCAATGCAGCTTGAACATTTCGACGATAATCAATCGGGCCTGCTTGATAAAACTTATCAAATAGAACTGTGAATCCAAGTTTCAAGAAATGCTCTTTGCGGCTATCTACATAGTTGCTTTGGCCTGCAATAAATCTAACTTTGCGAGAAGCTCCATTTTTTTGTATCATGACCAATGCGTAATGAACAAGAGAATCATCGCGCGGATTCATTGTTGATAATAAACTTTTATCATCAAGAAGTTCAACGATAGTGTTGACAGTCTTCTTAGTATCCAAAAGTTCATCATGAGCAATATCTAATGTATCATGAATTTCACTAACATGTTGCTTCATGTCGAGAATATCATCATTCAAATTAGCGACTTCTCCACGTAGCTCAGAACGTTCCATTGACGCTTCGGATCCAAATGCAAGTAATTGGTCAATCTTGACAGATTGTTCGTTCATCTTCTTTGCTTGTTCATCAACTTTAACTTCAAGTCTGTCAATCTTGTCATCCTTCATTGAGAGTAATTTCTTTGAATACATTCGTTCATAATCAGTGTAAAGCTTATAAACTTTTTCAAGCAGAAGATAGTAATCACAATAGATAACAGGATCAACTGGTTGATTAGTGTATCTGCGAGCACGCATCAAACATTTCTTAAATCCCTCCGGAGTAAGCATATAAATTTTTGGTACTCTCCCTCTAGTAGTATTTTTAATCTTCTCCCTCAACAAGGTTTAAATTGTTTAGCTTACCTAAAACATCACCAGAGCGCTCAGATGTCATTATTCCATATTCAACGAGCTTAGAGTGATGAATGTAAAACTCATCTTCATGCTTAGTCAGCTCCAAGAAATATTCCATAAATGAAATATCCTGATCTTGATAGAAATGAGCATGGATAGTCGTGAAGAACTCGCCCATAGTGATTTTAGTCAGATTGTTAGCGAGCTGAGCAGCGTAAGTCTTGGCGCCTCAAAATATCACCAACTTATCATGAGATACCAAAGTACCACATGACTCATTTGCAATTTTCTGTTTTTTGTTTCGGGTCGATGCTCCAAGCGGACTTAAAGCACCTGACAACCTCGAAGTAGGCATCTCCGGGCACCCGAACTCGAGAGCTCGGGTGAGTAAGTGTTCGTTCTTGAGATAGATGTTCCGAGCAGCGTTCACGTCTCGGTCCATTGTTAGAGCGCAGCTTGCGCAATTGAAGACCTTCTCACTCGTGATCTTGCGGTTGATTCTCCCGCATCGTGAGCACGTCTTCGTAGTGTAGTGCTCTTCACACTCAACCATCTTCCCGCCGGATCTCTTCATCTTGTACTCCAGCATCATCTTGAACTTGTAGTGAGACCACGTCAGCATTGCTCTCGATATCTTGCCTGAAATTCTTTTTTGCTTGGATGTCATGTCAGACGTCTTGAATGAAGGAAGAAGGACTTCTTTGTAGTTCTTCGAAAGCCAGCTTGACACCTTCTGATGCATGTCTGCGATCATGGCCTTCACGCGCTGGAACATCTTGTACACTCTCTTGTTCAATCGATAACGTTTGCGTTTTGAAGTCTCCTTGGTTTTCCTTGAAATCGCTCTGTCGATTGTCAGGCATCTTCTGAAGATCTCTTCATTTGCGTCATCAACACCGAGTGTCAGTCCTTCGGGGTCGTACATCGTGATGAAGCTTCGGACACCCGGGTCGATCGCACACACTCGACTGGATGACGTCTGCTCGAACTCTTTCACGCGAGGAATGCAAAGGTAGAATTTCTCATCTCGGAGTTCGATTGATGACGAGTTGTGCTTCTTGGACTTGAACTTGAGCTCTGGGAAAGATGTCTTCTTGTCTTTCTTTTTGAGTGCTTCGAACAACGCCATTGAAGACTTTAACGCCTTGGTGTAGTCACGAAACGTTGAGTCCATTACTCCTTCAGGAACTTCCAAATGATATTCAGGAAGATAATCGGTCAGTGATTGCTTCCGTGAGATCGGACGATACTTCGCAGTCAGCTCGGAAGTCTTCAGCTTGCGACAGTCTTCACGCGAGTACTCGACTAGCTTGTTGTACAATGCTCGATGGGTTCCGAACATTTTGTTGAGTAGTTTCACTTGAGGCTTGGTTGGATACATTCGTACTTTCATTAAGCTGTTTGGGGTCTTCTCTTCATCACTTGTAACTAGAGTTGACTGACTGGTGTGCGTTTTTGATAACGCCTCGATTGCGTTATTGAGCGTGAACCGTGGCTTGGCTTCGAGTCTCTTCGAGAGTACGAGAGAAGACTTCTCTTGGTCAGACGGTAACCATATCTCTTTGGCGCGAGTCCCGACGGACCTTTCCCACCAATCGGGAACGTCTTCCATCGAGAGACGAAATCAATGAATGAATGATGACTGTTGATGAAAGCGTTCAATGAGTGAGGTTTTATATCAAACCTTACAAACAGTCAATTCAGCAAGCTTGCACTTGAACATACAAACATCAAGTACGGCAAATAACCAATCTTCAGCCTTGCTAAAAAGAACAGAGGTTGGTATTGTCACCAACTGATTACGGTCGAGAGTGGTAATGTCCATTTTAGCAAAATACATTACTATTTTGAATCCACTTTCGATTCATTAATAAAAAAAATGTATACAACTTAATGTATGATCGTGTTAGATTGGTAAGTCTCTGGCGGCGATGGTTAAACTCATAATGATGGCGTTTATATTCTATACTAAGTTATCTCAACATAGAAAATTTCTATATACTTAAATTCGCGCATAAAGCTTAATCCATATACTCATATCGATCAGTAGGTTTATAACGAAATCCTGGAGTTACATTACATATTTGCAACCAGATTTTATCATTTTGAATAAGCATTTGCGTTCCTTGGAGATGAATAAACGATAACAGACACTTGCGCTTTGAGAACTCGGACACATGCATCTCAACCAAACGATGGAGTATAAATGGATAAAACAGCATATTATTTTTGTTGCTAGGACGGATGATATTGTATGCCTTTACAGCCTTTGAGAATGAGTTTGTAATATCTTGAGTCTCAGAGTATGTCAACTGGGGCGGTACAATACCCGTAATTAAACGCTTGATCAACGCTACATGTTCGTTTAGATCTGTAAGTCCGGAGTCTTTTAGATATCTCCTTAGTTGCTCAATTGATACCCGCTTCTTATTTGCAATGCCGTCGCGTTTGATGCATTGCTCTATTTTTTGTAATTGTGTTTCGGTAATAGTGTTTGTTTCTTTCGCTTGAATGCGCTCGAGCCAACACCGACAATGCTTACTTGGCTCGTACCCTGCATGTTTATAACGAGCTCCATCCTGCGAATAGAACTGAATATCGTCAAAGACGGTCCCTTTCAATTCGTACAAATATCCACAATTGTCACACAGCATTTCACTGGATCCGGCCATGACTTGCATCGTGTTCCCCCACTCGCAGTAGTCAAGCATTTCTTCTGCCGGTTTGAAGTCTAATTTGATATTATGAAATTGTTGCATTATGTATTTGAGTCGATTGAATATATCTGTGATATCTTGGTTGAGTTTGATTTTAGTCTTCTTCGTCTTTTTACCATTAGCCTTGCCAGAGTCGATCTCCGTTATGTTTGTTATATCTGTTATGATAGAGTCGAATTCATGCATCAACGCGTCTGACAGGTCATAAACGTTTTCAGACGCAATGTAGTTGGAGAGATTCTGATAAATAATCCAAGTGCGCTCTCTAGTGCGTCGAAGGTGGGACGCGTCGGTGTGGAACTTGAATCGCTTAAATTCGTAACAGTGTTGCTTAAAAATATTTACGAACTCTTCAATGTCGAACTTAGTTGAGTTGAAGATCGATAGAATGGGGTTGTAGTGATTCTTATTAGCCGAGTAAGTATGTAGATATTTGTGATGAAACTGGTCGGAGTGCTGATCGACTATTGAATAGTAATCGGATATGTAAGCAATAATCCCGATGTTGAATCTTTCGATTGTTTGCTTGTAGGTATTGTACAGGATGTCGACTCTACTGTTGATGCCGTTAAGGGCGTACATAAATGCTGTTTTACATTCATCATGATTGCGGATCCCATCGAACAGATTGTTTATTAAGACCTTTATATCATCTATGATACGGTCTCTCTCCTGAAGATTATGTAAAACATGTTCGAACGAAGTATTTGTTGTTGTCATAATTATCGGCATATAAATATTATGAACGTGTATATTGCTAGAGACTTCGTTGAGAATGTCACCGTTACAATAATGCCTGTTTATTTATGATACTATTGTTTGGTAAATTGAAGTAAGCTCGACTTTGTAATCAAGCATATGTTGTTCTATGGCTCTATGCGGAGGTACATATTCGTTCGCTACAAGAGTGCCATGTTGGTGCTCTTCATGTAGCTGCTCTAACATCTCCGCGAAGACTTCAACTGGGAGCTCGTCTTGGTGTCCGTGAGATCGACAGTTTCCCAACTTGGTCGCTGGCGCTTCCTACTCTGCACAAAACGCAAAAAAGTTAGATCGAGCCAATTTTTCATAGAAGAAAAGAATACGTACCAATCGGCCTCTGGTGCGTACAGAGAGCTCTCGTCGTAATGCTCGTGTCAAGTTGTTATGCGTGTCGATGGGGTTGCCGTCATCTTCGATTTCACAGAGAAATTCATCCTCAGGCACGTGCTTGGTGATGCGGTCGACGTACTCCTTCTGACCTGCGATGGTCTGCGTCTCGTACTTGCCATCTTCTTCTTGATGCGCCAATACCACGATCACGTGCTTCTTCTTCTCACTGGGCTGCCTCGTCAAGAGCGGAGGTATGTGGCGCATGTAACGATCGATCCCTGTGTGCGTAGTCTTCAGTCTATTCACGTCGCCACCCATTTTATCGAGAAAGTTGTTGCCCAATTGCACGAAGCCGAGAATCTGCTGATGATGCTGCTCATCCTTCACACGAAGCTGTTCATCCTTGACCGCAAGCAATCGATCATACCGCTCATCCTTCAGGCGGAGTTGCTCTTGATAGTGTTTGTCCTTGCTTGCGAGTTGTTCGTCCTTCATGCGGAGCTGCTCGTCCTTTATGCGCAGTTTTTCGTGCTTCTCGCGGAGAAGCGCATATGCGCTGTTGAGCTGCTCATCCTTCACGCGGAGGTCGGCGCGTGCATTGATGAGTTGCTCGCGCAGACCGGCGGCTTCGTTGTCAGTCATGATGTGTTTAGTGTTGTGTCTTTTGTGTTTGAATGCGAGAAGTTTGAACGTTTGAATACATTTCATTTTTGACTTGAGATTTGTATGAACTAGTGCAACCGCAACTTACTGGGTGTTTGTATGATGCTTCATTACATTATCAGACACAATAAAAATAGAACAAAGCTGTCTTTCGCATGTCACTAATTAGATACTTGGATTAGTGACACTCGCTTCGTGTTCCAAGTCTGAATCTCAGATACCAATCTAACATGAACATATATTGAGGTGTTGGGGGGGAGCAAAAGCACCTAACTTGTTATGGTCGGTGGGACTTTCTCATCTGCCAGAGGGGCCAGCCCTTTTGCGGTCAAGCTATTCTACACCTATTCTACACTGAGGGAGGGGTGGTGCTGTACGAGTGGAGACTGAGCAAAGACGGATGCGATTCGGATGAGACCGTCGCGGAAATCGGTGTCGTCGTCAGCGATAGCGCGTCGAAGAGCGTATCGGAGGTGTTGGCGCCGTCGAGAG